>OX155979.1:5066770-5117794 GCA_944548615.1 Micropterix aruncella | reverse complement strand
CATCCTCTGCATAGAGGGCTGTCTGTCACACCTATGGTAAACAGGTGTTTGTTTAGGGGACAGTGGCCTGTCATAATACCTATGACTTTACGGATTTTGTCCCCTTTTAATCTGGCGAGGTTGCGGGCAAGTTTTTTAGACGCTTCCGGAACCGCGTTCTTTGTTTGCCTGCATCCTGCGTTTTTTATCCAGTCTGTAAGGTGGGTTTCGTCGGTGGTCCTGCGTAGCCATGTTTTTATTTGGGCCTGGGGTATGGGCATCAAGGGTTCCGGTCCATATACTATTTCCTTTGATCCTCTTTTGGCCAGTGCGTCTGCCGCGTCGTTGCCCAGTGGGTCGCTGTACCCTTTAATCCATTGCAGGGTAACTCTATTTGACCTTGCAATGGATTGAAGCGCATTGTGGCATTCCAGTACAAGGACAGAGGTTATAGTATTTTTTGCTAGCGCTTGTAGCACGGAGGCACTGTTGGAGACAAATTTCAAACTTAGGTCTCCAACATCTTTGGCTGCAACTGCCTGTGCTGCTCTGGTGATGCCAATGCATTCTGCTTGGAAGATCGCATTTAAGTTGCCTAGGGTAGTTGATATTTTGATGTTTAGATCATTTGAGAAGACGCCGGCTCCGGTACCTTGAGTGGTTTTGGAGCCTTGTGTATATCCTTACTTCATTTGTATGAGAGTGATCTGCTAGCGTTGACGTATCGTATAACCAATTCAGAATTCCCGTTTTGAGGCCGAACTTTCAGAATGTCTTAAGGCTGACAGAATGACTTAACGAATATAAATTGGATTTGCACGTATTTTAATTCAAAGTAGAGGCAGATGCGCAGTTGACGTGCAGTAGGACGCAGTCGGCCACTACTTTCACTTACAGTCTCAAGTATCACGATACTGGTAATACGGCACCGGTGCCACTGAACTTGTCATGTATTTATTTACTGTATTAAAGGTTACTAATAATATCGCAAACGGTAGTTAAATGATGATTTCGTTAGAGATAAGTAAGATTTTACTTTCGCTAAAAAAAATGAGATAAATATAGAAATATTCATTTTGACCTTCCCCCCGAGACGATTAAGACCATTTTTTCCAGATTAAAGTATGGCTGTGTATGTGTGTATCTGTGTGTGTTGTGTGTGAGTATTCTTCCACGATAGCGCCCAAACGCTTCATCCGATTGAGCTAAAATTTGCCATGCAGGTATCATTGGCTTGGAAATATTAGTTGAATAGGTTGTGGTTGAAATCGGTCCACCAGGGGGCGCTTTGGCAATACTTAAATATCGAAATATCGGATTTAGAGTCCTTAAATTCGGTACACAGATGCCTTGTCGAAATCATATTGTGAATTTGTGGTTGGAATATATCCATATACAAGCGACACAAATTAAATTTAAAATCCGCAATTCAAATGTATGTGAGAAACTAAGATATAAATTTGCAGCGACGCGCGTTTGATATCTCATGATTTTATATCTTCTCTTAAAAATGAAGTTCAAATCTTCATTGCATTATGTCGCTTGTACGAAATTCGAATGTTTAACCTGTCAGAAATGTTTAACCTGTCAGTAAATAAATATTAACAATATCGTTTTTTTTTTATTCCCTCTTGTGACCTAACAATTAATCTTTTTATTCATGTATATTATATATTTACAAGGCCGACTTATCCATATAGGCAATCTAGGCGGCCGCCTAGGGCGCAAAATTTTGGGGGGCGCAAAATTTAGTTTTTTGGGAGGTTAAATGAATGTTTTTGGGAGGCCATCGATAAATAAATTTATTATTGGCCTCCCAAAAACATAAACATCTCATGGGGGTGGCTGGGAGGGGTCGAAAATATTCTTCTTCTTCTTTCGTGGGTTCCTATTCAGCCTTATCTAGAATGCTTTAGCTCCGAAGAAAATAGACCAAGTAAGGATGTATGTAAAGTTCCGGACGAAAATAATCTTCTTCTTGCGATGTTCGTCATCTTCCGTAAGTTCCTATCCCGCCTTATCTAGAGTACTTTAGTAGATACCCAAGTGCACAAATAATATTTATCTTTCGACCTACAAATATATGAGGCAATACATCTGTAGGTCGAATGAGGGCAAGCAAGGCATTTTACTTATTTTGGGACTAAGACATATAACAACCTAGCTGCAGGCATAAACATTAGCCCGAGTATATCAATTGGAAAGAACTGGTTTCGTGGATGCTTGGGCCAGGAAGGTACCCAATACAACAAGAACTCTGAACTATCTACTAGCTCTTGACTACACTTTGTGACTATTACTATAATATTAATTTTTCTCTGTGACTATTTTATTCTTTAAGAAACTACTATTACTATTATTATTACTTTTTGAAATTACTTATTTTTTTTACAAACATTACAAATTTTATTCATATTTTATATTGTGGCTATATAACTTATTATTAAGCGAAGGTTAAGTGTATTAATTATTTAATTTTCTATTTATTTCAATTCTTTTTTATATTTATCATAAATATATTATATACTAGCTGCGCCCAGCGGTTTCACCCGCGTGGTGATGGAAAATTGTGATAATGATGATAAAAAACCATATATCTTTATAAATTATAGCCTATGTGTTATTTTGGTGTGTAAGCTATATTATTGTAAAGTTTCATCAAAATCCATTCAGTAGTTTTTGCGTGAAAGAGTAACAAACATCCATACATACATATAAACTTTCGCGTTTATAATATTAGTAGGATAGTAGGATAGAATTTAAATTTCGAATGTCAATTTCTTAGATTTTTTTCCTACTTACTTGACAGTTATCGTTATATTTTAGATAATTCACACTATATCTTTATAAATTATAGCCCATGCGTTTATAATATTAGTAGGATTTATATATTTCATTTTATATATATTTATAAATATATTTTAATCATATTATTACATATTTCAATGCTTTTTTATTTTCGTTCTTTTTTTTATCAATTTTTTTTCTTTTGAACATGTATTCTTCTTTTAAACTTGTATATGTTTAAAATGTTTGCCCTAGCACAAGTTTTCACTTAGTTGGGCGGCATGGGACCGATCTTCACTATAAGCGTGACAACACTTGCTGTGGCTTTATTATTTATTAAGTTAAATGTTATTCAATGTTATTACATATTACCTATGTTTAGTGTTACGCTTGTTGCAACCACTGTACATTACTATAATAAATAAATAAATAAATAAATGAATAAATAATCAAATATTTAAATTCGCGTGTTTCATTGCGTTGTGTCGCTCGTGCGAAATTCGGATTGTGGCGCAAATAATATTTAAATCATTTTTGGAAAACTGCCAATTTAATACCACGGAGAATACTACAAATGGGGAGTTTGGGTTCGCGCTAGGCGGTGGAGGGGGGGGGGGTTTACTTGTCGATAAAGAGTGGGTTACACAAACGATTTCTTAAATTAGGCAATTAATTATTTATTATTATATTAAAGCTAATATTTAAGCGACATCCTATTTGTATATCCTTATTTATTTTACTTTTCAATCCATTGGTTTTGATTAAATTCCGAATAGTAATAAGTGAATAAACAAACAAATACATAAATAACTAAATTGAACCATAGTTTTATAGCCAAGGTTGATCTTTCTGTGCCTAATAATTATCTTTTCGTGGACTCTATTCTATACGCCAAGCCTATGTGGATTTGCATGGATTAAAATAATATTACCTTAATTTTATGTTGAAGTTTATTGATTTTTTTCTATTTTCAGCATTTGGCTTTTGGCGCAAGCGAATTCAGAGAAATTTCCGAGAGGCATGCCTCCCCCCACCTAGACCCCCTCTTGCTTCGTTATTACAATCCTTTAGGATAAAATAAATTGTGTGTAATAATCGTGCATTTATACTAATAGTATAAAGAGGTAAAGTTTGTGAGGTTGTAGGAAGTAATATCTGGATCTACTGAACCGATTTTGAAAATTCTTTTATCAATAGAAAGCCACGTTATTTGTGAGTATCATTGGCTATATATTAATCCGAAAAATGAAGACTTTTTCGTGGTAGTCGGATTTGCAAAGTAAGTCGAAGAAAAAACGGTCGAACGAAAACGTTTCTAACTAACGCTGCCCTAACGATGAGAGATATATGATTAGGTTTTAGAGAAAAGTTGTAGAGCTTGATAATGCCTACAAAAAAGTCAGCGACAGCATATGTCTAACTTTTATATTTAAGTCACAAAAAGTAGTATTTTATATTAAAAAAATAATTTAAATCGATAGGTCATGTTTATTGGTCATATTATCAAAAATTATGAATTCATATCAAAATAAGTAAATTTATCGTCTCAAGTGTTTATAAAACAAAAGACTTTTCCCTTTTACTGCATATAATTTGCCTTTTACTGCATAAATGGTTATAGAGATAAGACACTCACAAATAAGACACTCTCAAGAAGACACTCACAAATAACGGTAATTAGTCAAATTGGCATTCAAATACATACACATATATGCAATAAAAATATAACCCGTCTTTTGGCAGTCAGGAAATAAATCATAGCACTCAGTACTATCCGAACCACACTCATAATTTTGTTGGAGCCCTGTGGGCCCAACATACCCACAACAAAAAAGTAATTTCCACAGAATGGAAACCGCAAACTCGCTCAAATCTACACGAGGCAACTGCAGTTAATTTCCAACTAAATTCGGCAATTTATGCACAGTCAAGTGATGACTCATGTCATTTCTTCTGATCGATACATACGTCGCACCCCACTCATAGCTATTACATCACCGCTCACGGTATAAAACGTAGTACATTTCAATCAATCGATATCATTCCCTTGGACAGTTACCGCGCTCTACGCATCATTTCTTTGGCGGATAGTTACCGCGACTACGCTTCATTATCAAGCAGTACCTGCATTACCCGCGATACCGATCGTCAAGCCTCGCTCCTCGACTACACACTTCGGACACACTATGGCTTCACCTCGCGCCCACACTAATACACTACGGCGAAATAACAATCAAGGCGTTAAGAACTAGCGACTCACTTCAACCTTCTGATTAAATACTTCTACTTCGACATCCACGACTTTCATTCACGACTTTCATTCACGGAGAAAACTTCACGATGAGAACCACCCTTCGCTCACAATCAATTGGAGTCTAGTGAAGGGTGGCCACTCTCATAATTTCATCACAAGTAAATAGTTTTACTGCTTGAAGTGGGAATGGGTCAGCTAGTCATTCAATAAAATGAGAAAAGTCTTGGGTTGCCGGCAAATCAATGTAAGACTCAGAACTCGGATCCTGCATTGCTACATCTGGCCAGTGGTTATGTACGGCAGCGAAGCGTGGACCGTAAAAGAAGACACCAGACAGTGGCTAGAAGCGTTTGAAATATTGTGCTACCATCGAATGCTCCGTATTATTTGCACCCATACAGTTAACAATGATAAAGTGCTTTAGCGTGCTGGTACGACCCGAAAATTGTTGCACACCGTCAAAAAGCGCAAGGTTGAATATCTGAGGCACGTGCTGCGGCATGACAGAATAGTGATATCAGCTGCTCCAACTGATATTGATGGGCAAAATTGAGGGTAAACGACGCCGTGGAAGGAGGAAAAAGTGGTGAATGTGCAATGTCGGAGAGTGGACCGGGATCACCAGTACGGAACAGCTTTTCTGGATACTGCAAGACCGACAAAAGTTTTCAGAGCTAACGGCCAACCTCCAGTAATGGAGAGGCACTTCAAGAAGAAGGAGAAGGGTAAAATAGAGTTATGACCTATAAAAGCCCAAACAAAACGATTCTTTTGATTAGATATGATAATAATTGGTTGTATAATTGAGTAAGTGGTTTTAGAACTAATTGACTTGAAGACGAATAGAGACCTTAACGTCCGTATTGTTCGAATTAATTACACCAATTTGCTTACTTCTCAGACTTCTTTCAACTCTCTCTTCCGACAATCGTGTTGACCTTGTGTTTTAAAGGTCATTAAGTAGGTAGGTAGCTTAATTGATGGAATGCAAAATGTAAATTATATTTCGTCCATCTTCTTCTTCTTCTGTGAATGACTTTTTTAACAGCCCCTTTATTTTAATGTAATGCGTATACTGATTATTTCATTTGTTGATTGTTTTAGCTTGAATTAATTATTTTATTGATTGTTTTAGTTATATGGTATCTTATATTTAAATATAATTACAATGTATTTAGATTCTTCTTGGACAAAAAATTATAAAAATTAGGTTGATTGATTATCTGATTATTGATGATTATTACTTTTGTTTGATCATTTCTAATATTGATTATTTTAATTGTTGATGGTTTTAGTTTTACTGCTTGTTGATCGCGCCTTATATATCTTCTACTTTATGGTTTCTTTTAAAACGAAATGTTGTATGCTCTCTGGGCAGTTTGTTACTTAAATATTGTATGTTTTTTTAATAATTCACACAATAAAGAACTTGAACTCTGGTGTCATATCTGCTATCGAACATTGGTATTAAAGTTTGGTCGACATTGGGTCCAATTGCGTTTCTTCGGCGTTTTTTAATCGAATAATAAATTCGAGCCGCCCGATGCTAGCCGAGAAACGAACCATATTAAAAAATATCATTTTTAAAACATATACTAGGGGCGAAAATATACTTCTCCCCTCGATATTCTTCTTCTTCCGTTGGCACCTATTCCGCCTTATGTAGAATGCTTTACCTTCGAAGAAAATATACCTAGAAGTACTCAGGATGTATTATTGACAGACAATTCCTGAGTGATAATTTGAATGTACCTAGGATGAAGAAGACTTTCGGACAGCGACACTACTATTTCATAGCTACAAGACTTTATAATAAATTAAGCAGTGACATAGAAACCAGCCCCAATTGACATTTGTTTAAAAGGCATGTCATGATCGATGTAGTAGAATAACTTGAAGTTGACTTAACATATATTGTGTTTATGTGTATGTATGAGAGTATATGTGTATTCTAATGTATTTAGTATTTCTATTTCCTATATAATATTGTAATTTTTATTAAATTTTTATTATTATATATATTTATCATTATTATATATATTTTTTAATTATTATTATTATTATTGTGTTTGGTTGGTTCATCGACCCTCGTTTTAAATGTAAAATAATAAATTGCTTGCCCTGGAACGGGTATATCCCAGTTGGGCAGCACTAGCCAGTGAATGAAAGAGGAAAGTTTTTGCTATTTGTTTCAATATTATACTTATTGTAAATGGTTAATTTGATAATTCCAATAAAATTAAAATAAATAAATAAAGTTCCTGACGAAATTATTCTTCTTCTTCTGATATTCTTCTGCTTCCGTTGGTTTCTAATCGGCCTTATCTAGAATGCTTTAATAGATAACCAAGTGCTCAGAATTCAAAAGGGGTTTTGGGGAAGCGGTTTTGGAGGGGGTAGAGTTGTTAAAGGGGTAAGGGGGGGGAGGGTTGAGGGGAGGGATTACAGGGCGGGAATAGCAGGGGGAAAGAGGACGGGATGGGTTAGTTGGTGGGGGTGAGGGGGATTTGTAGGAGGGGGGCTAGAGAGAGGGTTGGTTGAGGGGGGGTAAGGAGATAGGAGGGGAAGGGTGGAGGGGGGAGGGAGGGATGCGGATGGTGATAGACGTGGGGGAGGGGGTTGGGAAGGGAGAGTAGGAGGGGGTGGGTTTAATGGGGCGTGGGGAGGTGGGTTAACAGAGATCGGAGGGGCGGGGTGGAAGGGTTTAAGGGGTTGTGGTGGAGGGGGGGGGGGCCTTAAAGGGGGTTTGGAGTGTGGCTTTAGGGTTTTGTCTTGGGTTGACACAACCGATTTTTTTAAATTGTAAATTGTTATAATATTATATAGTCTTTTTAGTTAATTGGAATACTTTTGGAGAAATTTGCTTTATATCAGTCTTTGTTAAACTGATTACCTATTTCAATTGTAATTTAATGTTATAATAGAAATACATATTGACTGGAGGATGGTTGACTGTAAGATATCGCTGACTACGGAGAATGGTTGACTGTAAGATATGGCTATAGCGATAAGTCCGCCATTTGTGCATAAATTGTCTTTTTTATAAAACCGGTGTTATATTCATTAAGTTATATTTTTATAGCACAATAAAGTTATTCTATTCTATTCTATTCTACATATTCTGTATTCTGTAACAAGCTGCATATTTTGAGCATGTGTTTTCTAATATGAGACATGTAGAGCAACATTGGCATGTCTCAAAATAAATGTATAATAGTCTCGTATAGTATAATATAATAGTCTCGTATAATCATTCATGAAATTCACCATACCCCCCCCCCCCCTCTTCCCCCCTCCCCTTTAGAGATAATGTGCCTATTTAATTTCCAATCCATGGGCACGCCTTTGCGCATCCTGTATCTATTATATATTTTTAAGAAATATTGCTCAAAAGTGCGTTATTGGATACATTTAATATTCTATTGCTTTGGCTTGTGTGTTAACGGTGCGTTCGGCCAACTTTCTCCTCAAATGCATGAAGGAGATTATTTTAGCATAGCAGGAATCGCTAAACCGTTGTTTGACACAAAATGCGGGTCATTTGCATGTGTTTGGCGACTTCTACATATTTGATCGACTTGACACTTTCCATCTCTCTATACTCGACGAGACGAGACGAAAGGAATCCTAGTGCAAAGTCTTCATATTGATTATATAACGTCTGGGATTATAATATAGCAGCGGGGGTGGATGTTTCACCTGATGTCATGCCACTCTTGAAATGACCTTATGGGTAACGACCCGCTGGGTAACATACCTGGTTATCTCGCCGATTAGGCGTTGGCCTCTTACGGGCATGTGGCGGAGCTTGGCGATGGACTGTTTTGTCCAAATCTTCTGCGCTCACTTCACGGGAAATAGAACGAACAATTGTTAAAACTTTCTAAGGTGACGGGATCGCCCAATGTAGTTGACAACTCTATTTGTATCTACAAACATATGGATAATAATGGCATAAAATAGTATACATATTAATACAAATATATATGATAAAGGTTTGGTTACATACACATACACACATATACACATTCAAACATACATACATACATACATATATCTATTATACACACACACATACACATACATCTACATACACACATATTTTGAATTATTGTATGAAGCAATTCCATTCCAGTCTTTGCACGACTTACATCGTAAATGAGCCATTTTTTTACTTTTGTCTTAAATAGGTGTACATTTTGAACATTTTTTACTGACTCTTCTAAAGCATTAAAAAAAAAATGGGGCGATGAAATACACTTGTCTTTGGGCAAAGGTTGAATGTACCTACGTGAAGCTATAATATGATGTTATATTTGATGTTTCCTAATTGTAACTTGTATTTTTTTGAGCTAACGGGCCCATGATGAGGTGGTCTCGATGACCCATGTGTTCAGGGTCGGTCACACTCACGGGTCAACACCCATCCGATGGCCTCCACGCATGGGGTGCGAACCTGGGTAGGACACTGGGTCAACCAGTCTCCCCTGGGAATCAAACCTCTGGCGCTCCTGGACGGTCTGCGCACCGAGCGGCGCAAGCCAATCGACTGTGCTCTCCGACTAACAGTCGGGGGAGTCTGGGAACTGTATTGTTTCCTATAGAGCGGGGGTGGTTGCCTTACGGCGACTGCTCTTGAAATGACCATTGGCCATCCGATCCCGGTTCAGAGTCGGGCAAAGGACGCCTTGGTCCGCGATAGATTCGGCGTACACCGTTTCACCGCTTCGTAAGGGAGAGGACCGCGCAAGCGACCTCGAACTCGGAACCAATCGAGAGACTGGAGAAATCTAGTCACAATTGGAAGCAAGGGCGCGAGGGTCAGGTAACACTGGCTATCTCGCGGTAAGGCGTTGGCTTCTTGCGGGTTGTGACGTAGCTGGACGTTGGATTTGTTCTGTCCAAAGTCTTCTACGTTCACTGCAGGGCGACAGAACGAGAAAATCGTTAAAACGTCCTGTGGTGACGGGCTCGCCCGTTGTAGTCGACACCGCAAGATGTAACTTGTAATATTTTTGTGATTTGCCTAAATAAATAAATAAATGATCTGTGAGAGTGGCCACCCTTCACTAGACTCCAATTATTCGTGAGCGAAGGGTGGTTATCATCAGTAAGTTTTCTTCGTTATTGAAAGTCGTTGTAGTTGAAGTTGAAGTATTTATTCAGAAGGTCTGTGATCGGTTGCCAGTTTGTAACGCCTTGCTTGATAATTCGCCGGTGTGTAGGTAGTGTGGGCGCGAGGTGAAGTCGCGGTTGTGTGTCCGAAGTGTGAAGCGCCGCGATAGATTCGAAGATATTGATGGTCGCGTATACTATGCGTGGTTTGTTGGCTCGAAGATAATGAAGAGCGCGAGTACTTGTAGATGAGCGGTTACTGTCCGCCAGGGAATGATAAAATATGTGTCGAATGTACTGCTTTTTATATGGTATGTAATGATGCAATATCTACCGGTGGGGGAAAATAAACTGTGTCGATTCGTATCGATCAGAAGAAATGGCATTAGTCATAGGTTGACTGTGCATAAAATGTCGAATTTAGTTGGAATTCAATTGCAGTTAGCTCGTGTATATTTGAGCGTATTTGCGGTTTCGATTCTATAGAAATTACTTTTTTGTTGTGGGTATGTTGGACGGAGTCTCCAACAGATCATTATAATTATAATTATAGGATCATTATTAATAGTATTATTATAAGCGTTTCTTTTTAATTGAAAATAAAGGGTTTTATTATTATTATTATATATTTTTTTCATATAAATAATTTACTCTTATATTTCCTTTTAGAGCGGCGACTGCATAGGTAAGTTTTATATATATTTCAGTTCAAAACTGGATAAGTAAAGTGTATTAGTAGGTAGACGGACGCAAAAAGTAGTTTTTTCTCCGCGACAACATCATTGCGAGGAGATAATAGTGTCAGCAGGTCAGACGACGTGCAATATGTGCGACAGAGAACGCATATAACGCGTCGACTATCCCTCCTTTTCACTTTCAACGTATTAAATACAAGATGGATTCAAGTTCTGAACTTAAATTTAAAGAGGAACGGCTAGATTGGGACTGGATAAGGCTGGATATTCTTACACTCTCTGATATAAACGATAAGTTTTAATTTATCGATTGCAAACTAAGGAAGTCAAATCAAATCAAATCAAATAATTTATTGTTCTAAAAACTAATACATAGTTGTATAGACAGTTGTATTACATTTACATTTGGCCGTGATATGATTGAATTCTTCATTAATGATCAAATTCTTCTATTAATAATCAAAACATAAAAGGTTACTCGTAAGAATAAAGAAGGTATTATTGTAGAATTAAATCGAGTTTCACTATTTAGTTTACCAGATTAAAACACAGAGTAATTAATTCTTTAAAATACCGATAAAAGTAAGTTTTTTAAGCTATTGCATAGCTTTTATCGCGGGCCCCTAGGCCAGCGCGGCGACCGAATGAAGAAATTTCTTAACGAATATTAATGATTTTAAACTGATAATTACGTCTAAACGAGTACTGCTTACGATTCGAAAAAAATATATGTTAAACAAGAACATTTTCCTAATATTCTTTGCTTTGAATATTATAGATTTTGTTTATATTATATAGTGTAATTAATTTGTGAAATTAGGTCTAACCGAACACAAATACTATCTGGCGTATTATAATGAAACCTGCACCATTTTAAAGATAATTTAATTATCTATTTTTTTCGAATAATCCGGTTTTTTTGCTTTATCGAATAAAAAATTCGTGCGCGGCGCTCTATCGGAAGACGTTTAAATTATTATTCCGAATCATTTGCTTCCGCAGCCGCAATTGATTCGGAATAATTTGAACGTTTTCCGATAGAGCGCAGTTATCTGATATCAGAAAAAATTAAATAAATAAATAAATATATTTGCATAAGTTGTTAAAAATGCTATGCAATAGCTTTACCGCGGCAGTCCCCAAGTGCCACACGTATTTTTTAGTATAAAATTAATATATGTTAATCTCAAAAATAATATTTTTTAAAAATGTGACGATTGTCAAAAAGTAAAATGAAATGTCTTAGTGATTATATTGTAAAAAAAATAGTCAAGGTATAATTAATATTTGACTACTTAATAATAGAAATAGTCAATACATTTTAGTCAAATTGAAAGTCGATTAAAAACCTATTACAGAAAGAGGTATAGTCGAGTTGCATACCTACAGTTTTTAGAGATCGTTAATGTCGTACAATTCTCTTTCAATGAGATATAATTTAAGTTTATTTTTAAATTGGAGCATTTTTCCTTAGCGGCATATTTTTTTTTAATTAGAGGGTAGCATATTGTAGCATATAATTCCGACGTAGTGCGGATCCTTTTTAAAAAGTTCTAGATTCATTGATGAAAAAGAAGGGATAAACGCATATTACTTACCCGCTCGTAGAGTCTCTCACATACTTCTATGGGCCAATGCCGTCAATGTAAACGATATATTTATTTTGCATAAACAGGCAGTGAGGGCCATTAGGGGTTTAAATCAGCGAAAACCTTTATTTATAGAACTACGTATTTCCACGATAAATGACATTTTTGTACATGGATGTGAATGTGAATTCTATAAGAATTAATAGTTTAAAAAGAAACACTAAAAACACGCTTTAATAAATGCACGTAAAAACCAAAAAAAAATATACAGGCACCTATGTGAATATTTACACTATGTATACTCAATATTTACAAGTCAATATAAAAAACCTATTATATTATAATAGCTTTTTTATACCCTTGAAACCTGATCGTGTTCAAAGTCCATTACGTGACCTTTCTCACAAGTGCAAACACGACTATGAGACGATATTCCATCATGGAATGCCAGTTCCTGTCTTCCGGCTTCATCATCAGACCTTGAAACTTAATCGTGGTCAAAGTTCATTACAAGACCTTTCTAACAAGTCCAAACACGGCTATGATACGATATTCCATCATGGAATGCCAGTGCCTATCTTCCGGCTTCATCATCAGACCTTGAAACCTAATCGTGGTCAAAGTTCATTCCGAGACTTTTCTAACAAGTCCAAACACAGCTATGATACGATGTTCCATCATGAAGTTCCAGTTCATATCTTCCGACTCCATCATCAGATCAGTTCGACAGTACCATATTATTGTATTGTCATCAGAACTACATACAGCTGCCAATTTTCATGACGCTACGATCCTTGGTAGATGGTTAAATTAGTTACCTTAGATTCCATTACATAGTTACATACAGGTCGAGCTAATAAAAGCGTGTTATAAAGCAAACATGTTTAACGCAATCGCATATACATACGCATGATACAAGGAATAAGTCACTTTATCGCATTCATCGCAGGATGCCACTTCAGAGTTCCAACGCACAACGATGTATAGAAGCGTATTTTTTTATAACAAGCTGCCACAAAACTTGAAAGATGTTAATAATTATGTTGAGGTTAGAAAACGAACGACACAATATTTGTTATCTATATGTTTGTAGATACAAATAGAGTTGTCAACTAAAATGGGCGAACCCGTCACCTCAGAAAGATTTAATCGTTCGTTCTATTTCCCGTGAAGTGAGCGCAGAAGACTTGGACAAAACAGTCCACCATCAAGCTCCTCCACATGCCCGTAAGAGGCCAACGCCTTAACCGCAAGATAACCAGGTATATTACACTCACGCCCTTACTTGCAATTGCGACCAGATTACTCCAGTCTCTCGATTGGTTATGAGTTCGACGTCGCCTGCGCGGTCCTCGCCCTTACGAAGCGGTGAAAAGGTGTCAAACCGAATCTATCGCTGACCACGGCATCCTTTGCCCGGCTGTTCACCCAGGATCGGGTAGCCGATGGTCGTTTCGAGAGCAGTCGCCGTAAGGTCTGCAACCACCCCCGCTCTATAGGAAATAGTACTGCTTCCAGACTCCCCCGACTGTTGTGTTCAATCGATTGGCTTACACCGCACGGTGAGCAGACCGTTCAGAAGCGCCAAAAGGTTGACTCCTCGGGGAAACTAGCCAGGAGGCTAGAGTCCTACCCGGGCTTGCACTTCATGCGTGGAGGTCACCGGATGGGTGTTGACCCGTGAGTGGGATCAACCCTGATCAAAATGGGTCTTCGTGGCCAACTCAGCAAGGGCCCATTAGCTCCCGCTAAATATGCTTTACCATTAACACCCTTACACCACAACTGCACAAAAACAGTTATTCTGTGTGAGCACTGTGATCGAACGTTTAGTATGTGCCCAGTCGCCGGCACGAGCGCACGTGAAATCAGTGTCTGACGCTTCGTCAGCGTTGGATTTTTATTGATCAACCCTTATAAAATTGACCCCGCCTATTTCTTTGCGGGTTCGCCTATTTCATTTCGGATATTTTCTGAGGTCTCACGTCGCCTTAAGCAAAAATTTGAATAAGCAAATTCTTCCGATAATGGCAATCGTATAAATGCAATTATATGGCAAGAAATTGAACTAAATTATATTACTTTTGAATATTAGAAATTCAGAAAATAATAGCTTTAAATCTGGCCGAGATAATTGAAGGTGACATAGAGACAAATAGGATTCTTGTCACTTTTTGACAGTTTTAAGCCAATCAGATGATGTGAGAGCGTCGACCCAAGTACGCTCCGGGTCAGCGATTCTGCGCCTTGGGCGGGACGGGGCACGGCTCAAATTAGCGTCACTTGGCACCCGACGACTTTCGCCGTCGTGTTCGCTTTCAGAAACGAGCTTCAAATTTCGAGAGAGAAATCAGTTTGCACCTCTGGTTGCGCTCGAGGCGGCTGTTCAAGTCGAACCTGCGGCCCTCCACGGTGTCGCTATACTAAGAGAACTTCCAGCAGACTGCAATGACGAAACGCCAACATTGCCAGACCAATTTATTTATTAATTAATTAGATCACAGAAAAATAACACCGTTAGTTATTAAACATAGTTTGTGTAGCTCCTTACTAGGCATAGCCTATTCTAAGGGAAACATCAATAGAAATGATTATATATCCAAACACAATTTCTAAATTAAATCAGGTTGTAAAGGTCCAGTAAACCATTATAATTTCACAACTATAAATAAATGAAAATAAATAATAATTAGTAATAATAAATACCAATTATTAATAATACGTACATAATAAGTAGTCAAATATCATACATATAAATAAACTAGCTGACCCGTGTCCACTTCGTTGGGCGGTAAAACTTTTTACTTGTGATGAAATTATGAGTGTGGTTTGGTTAGTACTAAGTGCTATGATTTATTTCCTGACTGCCAAAAGAAGGGTTATATTTTTACTGCATATAAATTGTATTTGCTTGCCAATTTGACTATATTACCGTTATTTGTGAGTGTCTTTTTGTGAGTGTCTTATTTGTGAGTGTCTTATCTCTTTAACCATTTATGCAGTAAAAGTGAATTTATATGCAGTAAAAGGGAAAAGTCTTTTGTTTTAAACGCTTGAGACAATAAATTTACTTATTTTGATAATAATTCATAATTGTTGATAATATATGACCAATAAACATGACCTAACGATTTAAATTATTTTTTTTAACATAAAATACTACTTTTTGTTACTTAAATATAAAAGTTAGACATACGCTGTCGCTGACTTTGTTGTAGGCATTATCAAGCTCTACAATTTTTCTCTAGAACTTAATCATTTATCTCTCATCGTTAAGGCAGCGTTAGTCAGAAACATTTTCGTTCGACCGTTTATTCCGACTTACTTTGGAAATCCGACTACCACGAAAAAGTCTTTTCATTTTTCGGACTAATTATATAGCCTATGACACTCACAAATAACGTGGCTTTCTATTGGTAAAAGATTTTCCAAAATCAGTTCAGTAGATCCATAGATTACTTCCTACAACGTCACAAACTTTACCTCTTTATAATATTAGTATAGATACATAAAAAAAATACATGAATATAAAATACTTATTTAATTTAAAATTGTCATTTTAAAAAATCCTTCTCTTTTCTACCAAAGTTAATTAATTCCAATAAGTTTTTACTTTAGCTATTCTTGGAATATGAAAGCTGTAGTGACGTTGTCCAAAAGACGTTAGACTGATTCGAAGTACCAGGAGATCATGTCATACGAGGAGGCATCGATCCGATATTATCATGTTACACACTCTTATCTCGATTGATAACAAATCTACTTCAAACCCGATACGAAGTATTAGGAGATCATATCACGCCAAGATACTCGTATATCAATCCGATAAACATACTCACACGCACTCGATTGCAAATCTGCTTCAAGCCTAATTCGAAGTATCAGGATATCATGTCACACGAGGAGGTATCAATCCGATATACCATACTCCCACAGCTTTGATTGCAAATCTACTTAAAACCCGGTTCGAAGTATCAGGAGATCACGTCGTACGAGGAGGCATCGATCCGTTACACTCTCGATTACAAATCTACTTCAAACCCGATCCGAAGTATCAGGAGATCATATCACGCCAAGATACTCGTATATCAATACGATATAACATACTCACACGCACTCTTTTGCAAATCTGCTTCAAGCCCGATTCGAAGTATCAGGATACCATGTCACACGAGGAGGTATCAATCCGATATACCATACTCGCACGGCCTTAAATGCAAATCTACTTGAAACCCGGTCCGAAGTATCAGGAGATCACGTCGTACGAGGAGGCATCGATCCGATATTCCATGTTACACTCTCGATTACAAAAATATACTTCAAACCCGATTCGAAATATCAGGAGATCATATCACGCCAAGATACTCGTATATCAATCCGATATAACATACGCACTCTTTTGCAAATCTGCTTCAAGCCCGATTCGAAGTATCAGGACATCATGTCACACGAGGAGGTATCAATCCGATATACCATACTCGCAAGGCCTGAATTGAAAATCTACTTGAAACCCGGTTCGAAGTATCAGGAGATCACGTCGTACGAAGAGGCATCGATTCGATATTCCTACACTCTCGACTACAAATCTACTTTAAACCCGATCCGAAGTATCAGGATAAATAAAATAAAATACAAATGGAGCTGCCATGGAATTCACCGACCGGAGTCGGGCCCATCATAATACAATTTTTTTTTTACACTTCTGGGGGGTGAGCAGTGGATTCCGGACTTACGAACCGGCTGTGGTAGGTTTAGGACAGCTGTCTTGCCACATGTGAGCGTACACCTTACCACCCATTCACTCCCCCTTCGAAGCCCTAGATATATCACGCCAAGATACTCGTATATCAATCCGATATAACATACTCACACGCACTCTTTTGCAAATCTGCTTCAAGCCCGATTCGAAGGATATCAGTCACACGAGGAGGTATCAATCCGATATACCATACTCGCACGGCCTGAATTGCAAATCTACTTGAAACCCGGTTCGAAGTATCAGGAGATCACGTCGTACGAGGAGGCATCGATCCGATATTCCATGCTACACTCTCGATTACAAAAATATACTTCAAACCCGATTCGAATTATCAGGAGATCATTGTTTCCAGAAACCAGAGTACTTATTAGTCTCCAGTGGTATTACTGAAATGGAGTATTGCTTTGAGGCAAAAAAACTGACTCAAATCCAGCAATTGTGCCTCGATAAACTGGTCTTTAAAGGGGTTACGCCGTGGCTTCCTTAGTATCATTCTAATTATTGCTTTTTGCACAAAGTTGACTATATAAAGGATGTTTTTTTTCGCAAGCTCCTCTTCCAAGTATATCCTTATATAAGTATATATTTTGCATCGGCCCGTAACTTACAAGCGTACGGAATCACAGCTTGGGGTGAAGCTTCGCTGCAATCACTTGATCCTACAGAAAGCTTTTCCGGTATCTTTCTAAGAGCTTGTACAAGGAATCTAAGGTAATCCTACTCTACTAGTATGATTATGAGAATCGTCATTTATATTCAACACACTACAAAGTTACACGAAAAACAACAAACAGACAGCAATTATTCCCAAAAGGGAGAAAAAGGTTTGCATGTAAACACTTTTCTTACATTGCTTCTCTACTGTTCAACAAAATAATTTTTGTTTATCATGCAGGACTGAAATCTAGGATTTCTTCTTCTTCTCCGTCGTTCCCTCATTACTGAGGATCGTGGTCACTAGACAACAATTTGCCGACGAGGCTCCTCCAATTCGACCTGTCTTCTGCATGGCGGGTCGCAGATTGTATTGACCCTTTTGTAACTTCTTTGATGAGGTCGTTTCCATCTGGCCGGTGATCTGCCTCTGCTTCTTCTTCCCTCCACTTGACCCCCGGAAAGCATTTTCTCTAGATTCTCTGGGTTTCTCCTGGCAACATGAGCGAAGAACTGCAGGACCCTTCTCATGCATACGGTGGAGAGCCTACTTGGATGCCGAGTTTCTTCCAAGACAGTTTTGTTGGTGCGGCGTGCTGTCCATGGGATTCCTAGCATTTTACGCCAACACCACATCTCCAGTGCATCGATTTTGGTGCGTATACGAGCCTTCAGGGTCCATGTCTCCGATGCATAGAGAAAGATCGAGAAAACCAGAGCTCGAACCAGCCTGATTAGGACCGCTTACTAGGTCCGCTTACTAGGCCCGCTTACCGAAATCTAGGACTAGTCACCGAGTAAAGAAATACCTAACTAAGTCACTTTTGACTATGGATCGAGAAGAAACGGAGACACTAATAACATATACAATAGGTTTGCGATTCTTTGTGTACTAAAACTAAAGTTAGTCCAAGCGAAAGTGAGACAGAGCAATACGTTAGAGCGGAATATGAAACGAACGATCGTCGATAAATAGGTACTACCTGCCGAACTTATACTCGTCCGAATTAATTCGAGCATATTTCGTGAGGTGTAAGATTTGACCTTGTCGGGCAGTTTTAATGCGAAAACGTGACAACCGGTCATCTCACACTCCGCTCTAGCGTATTGCCCTGTCTCGTTCATACGGACTAATTTCCGATTTTAGTTCACGAAGAAACGCAATCGAGCCCAATACCGTGCGAATTAATTGGAACAAAGAGTATTTTTCTTCGAAAAGTGCTTTATTGGATATAGCCATACCATAGCCAACAGCACTGGTAGTTATAGATTGTTAGTTTTAATATAGAATGTGTCCTCCTTTTGCGTTGATAACACCTTACACTCTTGTAGGCATAGAATTTACAAGGTTTTGACAGTTTCCTTTCAGTTCATCATCGTAGAAAGAGACTTGAATTACTGCACAAAGCATTTTGGTTTTTGTTGTATCATACAAATTGGAGAGCCGTGTTTTGCAAATGGCCCAGAGGTTTTCGATCGGGTTAAGATCGGGGGAGTTTTCGGGCCATTCAATTATAGTAATTTGGTTCTGTGTGAAAAACTGTTTCACTTTTTCGAAGAATGGCATGGGGCGAGATCCTGTTAAAAAAATCCCTCATTCGCAGAATATACCTTTGGGGTTGCTTCTCCTACCATGGCACTGGATCACTCATTTTAGTCACTGGGATGATGAATTCGGACTAATATATTGACATCTATCAAACCATATTTATTTATTTAGTAATTTATTCGTATATGTTTTATACATATAGCCACATTATTACCAATTTTATATAGTAACTCGGAAAACATTAACACGCAAATGTAGCAAATGGTCAGGGCCCACCTAACTAGGACTGTACTGTCCTGTATCTAGGCGGGTCAGAGTAAACAATTAAAATTAGCGATTTAATTTATAAAGAGCTAAGTTGACTAATGTTTGATTTTTAGAAATAGTAAATGTACCTAATTAACATGTAATATATAAGTAATATAATATAATAATCTGTATAAATATTACAATGTATATACCTAATCATATTTATGTAATAATATGGTAAGTACATAGATACCTAAATTCGATTATAATGAATAATAAATATATTATGATTTAAACATATTTATATAAGAATACAATTAAATAGCTACGATTATAAAAATATTGCAAAAATAAGAAATACCATACGATATACTATATATGCATAATACTTTATGTATATGTATACAATATTAGGTTTAAAATCAACCATAATATATATATACGCTTTACAAGACAAGTTTTCGGATTTAAACCTCCCTAATTCAAATAACCATTTATTTATATTATATTTAAACTGTTGAATGTTCTCTAGGTGTTCCCATTTCTCTTCTATGTCATTATATAACCTGGGCCCAAGGAAAACAGCTTGTCTCTGGGCAAATGTTGTTTGCACTCGAGGAATAAGGAACGTTTGTTTCCGTGAACTCCGAGTATTGCAGTTTTGCTGACTTTGATGATTCCTATCTTTATAGTTATGAAAAAAAAGATTACTATAAATAGGACTCTAAAAATAAACTCTTTGAAAATACCCTCTGACTGGTAGTCATTAGGCTTCCTATATATTATCCGTAACAGCAGTTTTTGCGTCTTTATTAGTGGGTCCAGGGCATGTTTCGTGCAAGCACCCCATCCTATAATTCCATAAATCATTAGGCTTTGACATAGAGCCATGTAGGTAATTTTTATGGTTTTCCGAGATAACACATTGCGCAGTTCAAGAAAAACATATATTGGTTTGCGTAATCGATCAGAACGTTCAATTATATGTTTGACCAATTCAGTATAGAATCAATATTTATCCCGAGATATTTTATATTATCCACAATACTTAGGCGTTAACAGGAGCAGGTACTGTCTCTATGGCAATTGTGAGAGTGGCTTTTAAGGAAGCTGGAGATATGAACTGATCGTAAGCTAAAGTTCATCACTTTGGTTTTCGGCGAATTTAGTGTCAAAATATGTTTATTTAGCCACCCACTAACAGTATCTAGACTTTTTTATAATTTGTGTGTGACTTCTGTGAAATTAATCCCTTCCGTTAACAATACCGTGTCGTCTGCGAATGAGATGACGTTTGCATTAATTTGGAGTTCACATAACTCATTAATATATATTAAAAACAGGAGTGGCCCAAGCACACTCCCTTGTGGAACGCCATATCTTATATTAAGTTTCTCACTGATTTGGCCATTTATTGTTATCACCTGAGATCTTCTATCCAAGTAACTTCTAAACCATTCCATTGATACCTGGACGAAACCTGCCTCAGGGCCGACGAACTCGTCGATCTCGAAACGCAGGGTCCAGGACCTTAATCGCGGGAGCCAAGGCTGCCGCGTAGGACGCGATGTGGTAATAGACTGTATTGTGGTAGTATTATAAATTACTCACGTCGTCAGCTGCTCCATAGGTTTTCTTGGCGTATCCACAGCTCTCGGCCGGCTGTCTGATTTAAATTGTTCCCGATGAATAATTCCACAGAACTTAGGAAGGAACGGTTCAGTAAATATAGAGAATGTTTTAAAATGCGGCTTTTTATTTCCAGCAAGTCCTCTTCACACAACACTATTCACAATATTTGCCCGCGATTGCAATTTTTCGCGGGTTGCAATTTTTATGCAAATGTACAATCCGACGCGCCCTAAAATTATGAGGCCGATATCTTACAATCTGCGCGCGGATTCGGCGGACTGACATCCGCCGGAGCCGAAGATTCTTTTTTGACTGCCTCGCCTATTTTCAAAATGGAAGTCAAAGCTTTCAAATAAGCTCCGCGCGTTGATTGGTCAGAGATCGTACGTCCCTTCGGCGAGGGCTAGCTTCTCGCTTATTGGCTATTAAACCAACAAACCGCACCCCTACGGGCGGGCTTCGTAGGTCTCATTTTGAGTCTCATTTACCATTCATCCTCTTAATTACTCTACTTCTAGTCTAATTAGTGATCGAGAGTCACGTGCGACACACATTTGGACGTTATTACATTATTAATCGCACGAGACCCACGACCCCGATTTTACCTATTTTAACATTATTTACGATTTATATGAAACTATACTGTAACTTAAAACTATAAGGAAGTTAGTCGTGTTCCTAGATCGCTGCATTCGAGAGTATTGCTATTGTAAATGATGTTGCTATTTTATACTTCAACTTTATTTCATAATTATCATCAGATTATTTAAACCCGTATTTCGCGGCTTTGGCGTTACTATTTAATTTACGACGGCGACCCTTCCCCGCCTGACCGTGTTTTCTTAGCCGCTCGCATACCCTTGTCATTCACTTGAAATGTCCTTTGTGAACGATATGAATGGTAACCTTACACTTCCTGGTCAGCTTTGCTCGTGATCGTAAATCTAAATGAACTGAGACTAAATGAAATGCGACTGCGTGAGGTCCCCCTTATTTTTACAGCGTAATTCTTAAACTTATTTCCTAAAAAATGAATAAATTCGTCCAATACCCCTTTAATGCCAAAGCTCTCCAGTTTTTTACAAAGGATCGGGTGGGATACCGTGTCAAATGTTTTATGATACGGGAGTTCCACAAGGTCTATCCTTTCAACGAGGGAATTTAACAGAATCTCGCCCCATGCCATTCTTCGAAAAAATTGAAGCAGTTTTTGTAAATCTTACTCAATGTAATCTCAACGTAAATCAGCCTAAATACTAAAATAGATGTTAAAATACTAAATGGGTCCGATACTTAGCACCAAATCACTATTTAAGTATCACTCGACACCGAGGACTTGACTATAAAACGAAATCTGGTACTCAGGTATGACTTAAGTACCGGTGAGTATGACTCAAGTAAGCTCATTAAGTTTTCAGCCACAAGCTACAGACGATAAAATCATTGACATGCAAAAAGCACAGATGTCCAACGCGTGGAGAAATTCTGTCCGCAAATGTGTAATGTCAATGTTAAAAGAGTTAATTTGCGTTATAATGGGTGCCATTAACTTAGAAATGTTGCTCGTACGGACGAGCAATGGTCTCGGAATGATGTCTTATAAATGTAAAGAACTCATTACACTCAGTTAAATATACATTGCTCTTAAATAGCTACAAAACGTTCAGAATAACTAATTAAAATGAAAAGCGCATACGGTGAACGTGAAATAACATCATCATCATCATCATCATCATTAGCGATACAGCTAATTGTGAATCTTGACCGTCAAATATGATCATTTGTCCAAATATAGGGCACAGTTAAAGAGATTGCAGGAACATCGGGCTTCCTGGAAACAGAGCCAGGGATGTCGCCAGGCAAAAGCCATGATGGAGCAACCACTACAGAAGAAAACCAAGGCCCTACTTGACTTAAGCAAGTACCTTAGAACCACTATCGGTTTCCTCACCGGACACACGACCCTTAGAGCTCATCTATTCAACCTTGGCTTGACCGAGAGCAAGGACTGCCGAGTATGTGGCGAGGAACCTGAAGACAGCTTACACATTGTTGGTCGCTGTCCAGGGCTCGCCGCCAAAAAACACAATTTACTGGGACGGGCCTTTCTCAAACCCAGCGATCTGTCCAACTTGAAGGTCAGTGATCTCCAGGACTGGTAAGAAGTACCGGGCTACTAGCTGACCACTGACTTAACCACACAGTGGATAGTTACAAAAGACCTTACAGATCTAGGTGACACCAAGGGCTGGAAACAAGCCCCCCACTCTATCTACTACTACTACTACTAAAGAGGTTGCCAGTACGCCAAAAGAGAAATGTTCACACAGGGTGTGATTACAGCACGAGCATTTCTTGTAGTGCTAGACCAGAGGTACCCAAACTTTCTTGACTCGTAGACCCCTTGATGTTTTCCGTAGACCCCTGCCTGAATTTTCCTAAACTTACTAACATCAAAAGTTTATTGACAGCTGTAACAGTACTGATCGTCTACATAGGGTTTTTGGTAATGTGGACAGATGTAAAAAAATAAAAATATGTACAATTTTTATTTGTTTATTCATAAGCGTCCACGACCTTGAAGTACGAATCATTTGGGAAAGCCGAACATAAGTGCACATGTAGCACTATCTCGCTTGCTCATTCATGTGGCGCGTTTATCCTACTCGCTCGCACGGATACCCATTGAAGCGCATTTATTTCACATATCTCATTCGCACCTTCCCTCGTTAGTCATGTGCGCTGGCCTCTTCAATCGACTAGTGATGCAATTTGAGTTGAGTGTTGATTTCATTCCGTGATACTTGTGACGCGCGCGTTTGTTTATTGCTATTATTATAATTTTAAAATACTATGCTGTATACAAAATCTGTTTAAGATGTGATACGACATTAACGGATCGCCTGATTGCTTATGATGACCTGCCTAGATGGAGTCCACTAACGTGGACCCCCATTTACATCTCGTGCACCCTGATTTTTTTTCTCGCTGACATGGACCCCCTGCGAATCAAAATCGACCCCTGGGGGTCCATATACACCACTTTGGGAATCACTGTGCTAGACAAAGTAAGCAACTTTTAAAATCTTTTTTTTGTCAAATTTGTAAATTGTATCTATTGAAGAAAAGTTTCAGAAGAATTGAGCGCGCTGCATCATCTAGCGGTAGATATCATTAGGATACAACAGTCTTGAAACGCGTCGATATATTTCCCTAATTATATTTGCCTATAAATTAATTCAAGGAACTATTTATTTGCCAGAGATACTATGTAAGATTGAATTGTACGTACCGGTAAATTACACAGCGAGGAGATCGCATCTATTGTTTAATGTGCCGTACCATCGTACAAATATTTTTGTAGACAGACTAGTGGGGAGGGTTATAGCTCTTCTTAATTCCTTACCCACAGAAATAGACATCTTTTGTATATCCCTTTGGCAGCTAAAAAGGCAACTCTCATGTTTATCATAATCTGTCTTTTATTTAATTTTATATTTTTATGGTGTTTTCTCGTTCAATATTAGCATTAATTTAGTTATGTAAGTCATTTATTATGGACTTACACTCTAGATTTAATATTCAAGGGCGAATCGGATTCGTCTGTAATGCTCTTGAATAATATTTGAAACTAATAAATAAAGAAATCACTAATAAATAATATTAGCGATATTTCAGTTACCGTTAGGTAGCGCATCGTGCTCAGAGCTTTTTATACTATATAAAAAAAACTTTCACAGAAATATATTTTTTTTCATTGTTTTTTTATTTTTTTCTAAAATAATTGATCGAAAGTTGCTTATATCGTCGTACTGATTCACCCACTACGAGAAACGCCCGTGCAGTAATCACAACCTGTATAATTGCTCCCATCTATCGTTTACTCTCCCACAGTGAGAAAAAAATGTATGAAGTTTCGGTCAAAGATATTCTCCTTTTTCCAATTACATTACATTACATTACATTTTCATCGTGTCCAATTGACGGCTAAAGACCGTTCTTGGACGTGTCAAAATAATTGGGTTAGGTAGTAATTCGTTACTACTCTTTACTGAACATACATAGGTAGTCAAGAATTAACTACTAGATTGTCAAACTATGAATATAAATAATCAAAATAGAAGCCTAATATTTGAAGTAGTTATTATTCATCGTAATATTCAAATTGTCAGTAAAATTATTCATCGTAATATTCAAATTGTCAGTAAAATGTTAAATAATGAAATTAAATCTATGTTATGCCGTTAAACTAAAAGTACAGATATAAGACCACATCACTTTTTTAAGTAATTTAAATGGGCACAATATTTGAAAAATCATGGCCCTCAAATTCGGCCAGATTATAGAAAGGGTGGCCTATCAGCATCTCCTTGATGTTTTTTTTTTAATTTTATGTCCTCCAGCTGTTTAAATTTTGTAGGAAGTAGATTATAGAATTTAATGCTAAGGTTTAATGCTAATAATATCCTACTTCTTCCTTGGTTTCCTATTATGCTTTATCTAGAGTTCTTAAATTGATACCCAAGTACTCAAGATAAGGATCGGACGAATGAGGATCGGAATAAAACACATTCGTTATCGAGAGGGATATTTAGATGAAGTCCTTGGCTACTTGCCGGGAAAGTCTTGTGGTGACACAACCGTTTTTTTCCCTCTGTGCTTTTCTACTTTGACCTTTTTCTTCTTGTATTGAGACTACGGCACTATACATTCCTATTGGTTTTAATATCGATTGAACCAATTTAAAGAATCTACTTTTTGCATACATTAGAAAGTCGATAAATAATAATACGGCATTAATAATCTGTGTTAAATATAGTATTCCATTATGCGCTATGTTCTATAATATAATTATCTAAATTGTAGAGTAGTTTCTAATGCATCGTTCAAGATAAAAAAAAGAAGCAAAGTGAAATTAAATCAAAACTCTCACATTCACGATTTTCTAACAAAATGGAAGCGCTACATAAAAATATCTCAACTTTGGCTAAAGGTCAAGAGAATAAATTCTCTTAAATATTTGGGTCGTTAAGAGAGCTGAAACTGCATTTTTTGATGAAAGAAACCTCTACTGATTTGTGTATGGTTTAAAGTGATACACGAAAATACCGCGATAAGTATAGTCGATGAAATGGTATTTCACTAAATTATTAAAAATAATCAGCGACTCCAACCTTTCCTTTGGGAGTTAATGGGCTCTTGCTGAGTTGGCCACGAAGACCCATTATGTTCAGGGTTGGTCACACTCACGGGTCAACACCCATCCGCGGCCTCCTCGCATGAAGTGCGAGCCTGGGCAGGTCTTAGGGCTAGTTTCCCCTAGGAGTCAACCTTCTGGCGCTCCTGGACGGTCTGCGCATCGTGCTGTATCAGACAATCGATTGTGCACTCTGACTAACAGTCGGGGGAGTCTGGAAGCTGTACTGTTTCCTATAGAGCGGGGGTGGTTGCGGAACTTACGGCGACTGCTCTTGACACGACCATCGGCTACCCGATCCTGGGTGAAGAGCCGGGCAAAGGATGCCGTGGTCCGCGATAGATTCGGTGTACACTGTTTTCACCGCTTCGTAAGGGAGAGGATCGAAGTAAGGGCGTGAGTGTAAGCCCGCTGGGTGACACTCCTGGCTATCTCGCGGTTAAGGCGTTAGCCTCTTACGGGCATGTGGCGGAGCTTGACGGTGGACTGTTTTTGTCCAAGTCTTCTGCCTTCACTTCACGGGAGAGAGAACGACTAATCGTTAAAACGTCCTGAGGTGACGGGTTCGCCCGTTGTAGTTGACAACTCTATTTATAGCATTGAGCATGGTTGCGAACTGTTTCGTGCAACTTGGGCCATAAGATCCACGTTGTTTACGGGTCGGTCCTACTCGCAATTCAGCTCCTATTCAGTAACCTCCTCGTGTGGAGGACTACCCCGGATAGGACTCGGATCGGAGGAGGATCTACCCTGGAGGACAGGCCCGGGGTTAGGTTTTTAGCGCCCTGGGCTTTACTCAGCTTGACGCCCCCTCCCCCATACATAATATTAGCTTAAGCAAATTAGCAAGTTACATTGTCGGCTGTCACCAACTTCTGCTATTTTTAGCATTATTTTAGTCTTTAACCCGACAAATGACAGGCGTCCTTTTGGGGATGCAAGTTTTAATACACTGGAATGACAGGCGTCCACTTGGTCCAGTGATGACGACACGATGGAGGCCGTTTGCGTTTTGTAATTTGTCGCCATTATTATCTTAATTGATTTACGAGATAAGGTTATAATGTTTTATATGTCAAATTTCAATGCGATCATTTTACAGTTCTTCTTTTTATGATCCGTATAGTGGTTTACAAGTTATGGTCGTTTTTATCAAGGTCGTCGATTTTGCGCGCGACAAGGTCGCGCGCGAATGGGACAGCTGAATTTTTACTCCGTGAGGAGAGGAGTTAACAGTATTGAATTTGAAAAAAAATGCATAAGCATGAGAATATAATAATATGGATAGTAAAACAGAGTTTAGTTCAGTTATAGGTTTATTAACGTTAAATGTACAAGCAGAAATATACAACACAAAATGTTTGTTAACTCAGATGACGATTGTAACATATCATTTTTTTATCAATAAAATGTAATGTATAACCTAATAAAGTTTATTTATTTATTATTTATTTACATAATGTTAATGAAGTAAGATTATTTAAAATTCAATGTAAGTAACAACATGAAACTCAGTCTACAGTAATGGTTTTTTGCAATATATTTATAATATCGGAAAAGTTCGTGTTCAATGTAATGTCCCGTTCACAGCACAGTAACATCAACGCATTCAATTTACTCTCAAGAAGAGTTGACCTTTTAGCATTTTTGCCTCTTGATAAGACAGAAAATCCCCTTTCTGCTGTACAGTTTGTGACAGGTAGTGTCGGGTCCCATCAAACTTGCAGAAGGCAAATTTGCAGACGGCAATCTTGCAGACGGCATTCTTGCAGGCGGCAGTTTTGCAGAAGGCAATCTTGCAGAAGGCAGTTTTGCAAATGTCAAAATGACCTAACCTAACCTAACAGAAAAACTTAAAACATTTTTTTTAATGTTTAGTTTGATGTATAAAAGTCATCCACTACAAGGATGCCGGTAATTAATGTCACTTCGATTTTAGGGAAAGAAAAACCTAACCTAACCTAACCTAACAGAAAAACTTAAAAACTGTACTGAAGGTTGCCGCCTGCAAGGTTGCTTCCTGCAAGGTTGCCTCCTGCAAATCTGCCCTCAACAAATTTGGACCTGTCAAAAGTGACATTTGTGCAAAATTGCCGCATGCAAAACTGGCGCCCCCCGTAGTGTCAGGAAGATTCTTAGTGCTACTTAGTGCGCCGCTACCCCGCCCGAGCCCAACGTTACTTACCCCAGGCTTGCATACCTGGGGGCGGGGGGCGGCGGCCCGGCGCCTGGCGGGGCAGTGCAGTCACACGCAAGAATTAAAAACAATGGAATCTTCTGTTTCATTCGCCTACAAATAAATTGATTTATTACCAAGAAAAAAAAATACATTTTTTTTGGATAAAAATGCCCACCTTTAAATAAAAAAAAAAACATATTTTGCCGCCCCCTAGAGAGTGCCGCCCTGGGCTATAGCCCAGTCAGCCCATTTACAACCCTGGGCCTGCTGGAGGAGCGTCTCAAGGCGCTACTGGATGGTTTGCATGCAGAATCAGCCAATCGGTTATGAACTCTGACTAATTACTAAAAAATGTGGAGATATGGAAATATACTGTCTCCTAAGCAGCGGCGGTTAATTGTAACCAGTCGTCAAACACTCTTGAAATTACCAATTGGCTACCTGATCCTGAATTCAAAGCCGGGCAAAAAATGCTATTGGTCGGCGATAGATTCAAACTGAATCACCGCTGAATATACGACAGGGCGCGCAAGCGGCTTCGGACCCACAACCATTCGGGAGGTTTGAGGTATCCTAATGGTTAATTCCAGACGGATATTCCCTTCCAAAACTGGTAGACAGGGAGCGAGGCTGCCCACTGAGTATCTTTCCCGGTGTCTCGCAGTAAGGCATTGGCCTCTGGCTGTCATGTTGGTTTAGATAGACGGTAGATTTGTATTGTCTCTGAGTCATCTACGCTCGCCTCACAGGAGATTTATTTATTTATTTATTTATTTAAGAATCAATTACTATAAAACATTGTTTTTGCATACCTATAAAAATAACAGGAACCGAATGGTAAATCTGGGAATCCGAATGGTAAAAATAACAGGAACCTTAAACTTTTGCTCATTTGATTCTGTCACCCAACTGGGACTAGCCCGTTCTAGGATGGACAGGACTATAATTTTACAATAAATTATGTAAGTTTTATTAAAATGCTCATAAAACTAAATTGCCCTAATAAATAGTCCTCAAAAAAAAAACAAACAAATAGAGCGAGACAATCAGAGAATTTAGATAAAACTAAAGTAAAAAGTAAGATAAATCTTTAATACATAAAATAAAAAAGTCAATAAATAATATTTAATATACGTTAAGAAATTTAAAAAGTAATATAAATTAAGTATAATTCATTTTCAAAACAATATATAACAACAACATGAATTGGTAATTAGTTGAATGTTAAAATATAATCAACATACATACTATTTAAAAATATATTAATGATGTGTGCACCTAAGTTTTATTAAACTATAATTTTTAACATTTGATGTATGGTTAGTCTGTCATGACTGGGGGAACCATTCCTTTATTTTATTTTTGAATACCCTAAATGTCAAATTCATTTTTATTTCCATATTGATCAGATTGTAAAATCTCGGCGTAATGAAAGAGTAATATCTTTGTCCAAATGATGTTTTCTAGATAGAATGATTACTATCGTTAAAACTTTCTAAGGTCACGGGTTCACCCGTTGTAGTTGACAACCCAAGTTATGGCACTGAGCAATCTAACAGCCTATATAATCAATGCTATAAATGTATAATATGCTAATCAAACAATATGGTTATAGTGATAGTGCTATTGAAGAAAATACAAATGAAGCTGAAACTTTCACCGGAATTATGACAGGAAATATCATTCCCTTCGGCTACGTAACGACTAAATTTGGTTGCACATCAGAACACCGTTGACTACGTAACGACCAATATTGGCGGCTTGCTCCCGGATCGCACAGTAATATTATTGTCTAATTCGAACGCATCCTAAAATCCATACCAAATATCTCATTATTTTTTTTTTTTTTTTTTTTAAACCAGTTGATAGGAGTTCCTACACTTGGTTATGTCAAAAGTAATAAAAATAACAAGTATAATATAAAACCTATTAAGGTATAAGATATGAACGTCGGTATTGCAAGGTATGAACGTTGAACATCCAAGCGCAGATTTTCTAGGTTGTATATGTAGAGGAAACAACATTTTCCAATATTTTCAATCAAAATTCTTAAGTAATTTCGTAAAATTTTATATCTAATTTTCTATATAATCCTAAGTACTAAATAATCAAACAAATATTGGATAATTTCACAAATTATCATACGGGAAGATGTTTTAAAGAAAAAACACAAATACAAAGAAATCAGTAATAATAATTATAGTCAATAAATAGTTAGAAGACGAAAAAAAAACGCAATTGTAAAATAGTCAATAATAGAAAGAATAAGGAATAATAATAGTCAAGTAGGTCAATAGAGCTGCGAAAAATTGATGTTGTCGAAATCCTCAATGCTATAAATGGGGTTTTTAGTCAAAATAGCCAGTACCTTTTTCTTAAAGTGAACCTCCCCAAGGCCCCTGATGTGTAATGGAAGTTTGTTGTAGAATAAGTAAGATTGGCAGAGAAAGCTATTCCGAACCTTACTCAGACGCACCTTAAAATGACGCAAGTCCTCTTTATTTCGCGTATTATGCGAATGAATATTTGAGTTAGTTGAGGTAGTCTCGATATTTTTTCTCGTATACATGATGTTTTGGTATATATACGCGGCGTACAAAGTCATGCTATCTGATTCGATGAAGTACTGCTTGCAAGATGTAAGCGAAGATATTGAGAACAGATTTCTAATAGCTCGTTTTTGTAGGCGAAAGATCCTTATATCATTTGCCGCCATTCCCCAGAACATGAGGCCATAACTTAATAGGGAATGGAAATAGGCAAAGTAGACAGATTTGGAAGCTTCAAAGCCACATAACAATTTGATTTTTTTATGGCAAATGTGGCGCTACTTAATTTTTTGCTCAGTTCTTCTAGGTGAGTCGACCATTGCAGATTGCTATCAATATGAATGCCTAGAAATTTCGTATGATCAACATTTTCTAATACTTTATCACCATAGCTAATACCATTGATTTTATAGATAAAATCAATGCTAATACTGAAGATATTATTTTGGGACGGCCGAAGAGAGAAATTGATGGAGTTTGATTTAGATGCATTAAGAGACAATTGATTTAATTGGAACCAAGTACCAAGTTTTTCCATGGTAACGTCAATTCGCCTAGCTAGTTGTTCATGATTTGCATCGCTGAAAATTAGTGAGGTATCATCTGCGTACAGTACAATTTCATCGTTATCAGATAACACGCATTCTAGTATATCATTGATGTATACAAGAAAAAGATACATAGATTATTACCATAGATACATAGACGGTCCCTAAAATAATTTCGCGAGTCATTTCGCGGATATTTATGGTAAAATTCCATTGTCAAAATTCCATTGGCAAAATTAAATCATCAAAATTATATTGGTTTTATGAGTTAATATCTAAATATTTTTGTATGTATGTAAATAAGAAAAACGAAATATTACCTTTGATAGAAAATCTAATACAGATTATAGATTATATATAATAAGATATAGATCATAGATAATAATCTAGAGAGAGAGAGAGAGATAGATAATAATATATATGTACTCTCTAATAAAATACCGATGAGGTACATATTAATACTTGCGTGTAATGAGAAGTATTCTATTACACGTATACGTCAGTTATCCTTATCCACTAGCCAGACAATACGTCGTATGCCCAGATACAGGCTATATTCGTCTTAGTTATGTATGTACTGAGCATGACCATTTTATGTATTTTCGTTGCTTGTTTGAAATGGGAGCTAATGGCCCCTTGCTGAGTTGGCCACGAAGACCCATTCTGTTCAGGGTTGGTCGGACTAACGGGTCAACACCCATCCGGCTGCCTCCAAGCATGAAGTGCGAGCCCGGGCAGGACTCTGGCCTTAGGGCTAATTTCCCCTAGGAATCAACCTTCTGGCGCTCCCGGTCTCCACGATCTGCGCATCGTGCGGCGTGAGCCAATCGACTGTGCACTCCGACTAACAGTCGGAGGAGTCTGGAGGGAGTACTGTTTCCTATAGAGCGGGGGTGGTTGCGGACCTTACAGCGACTGCTCTTGAAACGACCATCGGCTACCCAATCCTGGGTGAACAGCCGGTCACAAAGGATGCCGTGGTCCGCGATAGATTCGGTGTACACCGTTTCACCGCTTCGTAAGTAAGAAGACCGCGCAGGCGACCTCGAACTTGTAACCAATCGAGAGACCGGAGTAATCTGGTCGCAATTGGAAGTAAGGGCGTGAGTGTAAGCCCGCTGGGTAACACACCTGGTTATCTCGCGGCTAAGGCGTTGGCCTCTTACGGGCATGTGTTTTGTCCAAGTCTTCTGAGCTCACTTCACGGGAGATGGAACGACTAATCGTTAAAACTTCCTGAGGTGACGGGTTCGCCCGTTGTAGTTGACAACTCTATTTGCTTGTTTGAAATAAATGAGAAATATGTATATGTAAAATTAGTTATATTTTAATGACGTTAAATCTTTATGGTATATACATATTATCAACGATATTTACCATCGCGTAAACAAGTATTACTTTAGGACACCTTCCAAATATACGAGTATTAGATAATTTAAAAAAAACAATGTTAACAATTCCTAAATATGTGAATTAACGTAATGGAAACAAATAGTATTATTGCATTATAGGAACCTATTTTTATGTTGTTTTTAAAACGTCACCCAACTATATTCACCACGTTGATTCCAAATCTGCAATAATTTTTATTCGGACTCAATAAATAAGCGAGATATAGGCGTTCAAAGAAGCGTCGAACCCATACATTTCGGTAGGTAGTTAGTTTTTTTATAATAAAACATAACACCTTTATGGCGTATGTTTTTTAAACTTTATTTTTACCTTTATGTCGTATGTTAAGGTATATTAAGTTAGTTTTATCAACAATCTTTGAAAAAAAGCTTTTTTTGTGTGTTTTTTATATATTTTTCTTTTGAAATATTACGTGTCTAGGGCTTTTTTACGCGACTGCCCAACAACAAAAGTAGTGCAATGTGTTCAGGGTTATTCTATGTATGTATTCCGTTTCTTTATTCCACCATAACTTCTAAACGCTTACACCGATTTAAAAGTGTGTGGTATTGTTAGAATCCTTATGTCATCTCAAGTGTTGTAGTGTACCTTAACTGTCCAAATATTAAGTAAGTCGTGGTCTAAATGTAGAAATCTCAATAAATTTACATAAATATATCACGTTTAGTTTAATATTAAAGATATGATTGAGTATATTCCGAAAATGTACATGTATCTATATGGATAAATACATAAAACACAAATATTTCATTAAAAAAACGTAATAAAAATAATTATCAATACAATAGTTCACTTTCTGTTACGGCAGTATGTAACTAACTATGTAATAGAATCTAAGGTAACTAATTTAACCATCTTCCAAGGATCGTATCGTCATGAAAATTGGCAGCTGAATGTAGTTCTGATGATAATACAATAATATGGTACTGTCGAACTGATCTGATGATGGAGTTGGAAGATATGAACTGGAACTTCATGATGGAACATCGTATCATAGCTGTGTTTGGACTTGTTAGAAAAGTCTTGAAATGAACTTTGACCACGATTAGGTTTCAAGGTCTGATGAAGAAGCCGGAAGATAGGCACTGGCATTCCATGATGGAATATCGTATCATAGCCGTGTTTGGACTTGTTAGAAAGGTCTTGTAACAACGATAGATATGTGTAATCTTTTCATAGTTTATTATGGTTTTGCAAAGATACGTTTACAGATAAGATGTCGTTGTTCTGATACAATAGTCGTTTTTTTTTTTTGGTTTTTACGTGCATTTATAAAAGCGTGTTTTTAGTGTTTTTTTTTTAAACTATTAAATATTTATTATTTTTTATATGTTTATTTCTTTCTGCCTCATTTAGCATTACAATGATCTTATCTAGTAGTTTTTTATTTGGATTTTTAAAAATGTTTTCTGTAATGCATATATTACAAATAAATTCAGATAAATAAATTAAATAACTTACTCTTTGAAATGCGCCCCCGCCCACGTGCACAGTAAGTCCGAAATAACCACACCTCAAAATAAAATCCAAAAATCCAAAATTTCACCGCGCGCGCCTCATCTGTCACACTGTCGTTTAAACATTATTGTCGCTATTAAATGAATTTAAAAAATTTTTTTTTTTTTAAATGTATCGATTTTGGCGGCGCGTCCGCAAGCGCCGGCCGTACATCAGTGATTGTCGAGTATCCGTGCGAGCAAGCTCAAAAGGTCGACCCGAGAGTTTTCTCGCCTGGCCCATCCGGGGAACTATCAGAATGCTAGGGAGGTTAAAATGGTCGATAGAAGTAATACTAATCGATAATAATTATAAAACGCTCTATGGGATAAAGCAAATCGGCGAACTTATTGCGTTGATGAACAAATATGATCAGACCATCGATATTCAATATATTAAATATTTATTTCTTTAACATAGTTACATTTTATATATTACTTTTCTTTTTATAATCTGACGAATCGAAGATAATACGTAAGGGGCCGTCCACATAATACGTCCACATAAACACCGAGGGGAACGGGGGGGGTTGGAGCTAAGGCTTATGTTAATTACGGAGGGAGGGGGGGGTGGGAGGGGGTGCCCGTCCTGATACATTTTGGTCACAGCATCGCATTTTTTTGGTCTAAATCTGCACATTATATGTGCATTTTCAAATGCATTTTTATTTGTTTTCCTATGCTTTTTTTTTGACTTACAGTCTTCAAACATTTTTCAAACGTTGGGTTCAAATTTTTTCACATTTTTCGCGAATTCGGTTGATTGCGTAATCTTGGGGGAGGGGCGGGGGGGTCAGGCTACTGATTACGTATATTGACATGGGGAAGATGGGAGGTTGAAAATCCCAAAAAGGTGGTTACGTAATATGTGGACGGCCCCTAATAATACTGTTCACTACATTATATAACGCAAGGCAAGTGCCCAATTTTCTTGAAAAATTTAAATATTTTATAAATTGTTTACAATACAATACAATACAATACAATCAACTAGTCCAGTAGATAGGCATTCCTACACTTAATTAAATGCTAAAAATTTAATTATTAAAAACATAACTATCGTGATAGTTGTTATGGCTGTAATATTATATTCAATATTACCTACATACAAATAATCAAAATATACTAATGTGATTTAAGAGTCAGGGAGAATAATATATTAAAATAGAAATGCAAATTCTATGTAGAATAATAAAAAAATATATATTTTATTGTCAATCCAGCAATATGCCTTCGTATTTTTTTTTTAATGAATAGATGTAAAATAAATTATATGAAAATTAGAATGTCAGCTATCATAATAACATTATGTTTAAAACTTTACGCATTTCATTAATCATCAACATGGAAAATAAACTCAGAATTTTCAAACTCCCTTATACCATAAATTGGGTTTCTTGCTAAATTATGTATAATTATCTTTTTAAATTGGTCCTCTCCAAGGCTTTTTATTTGCTCTGGAATCTTATTATAGTTTTATCTCAATATATAAAAATGGATGTTGGTATATCTGTCTGTCTGTCTATCTGTCCGACATAAATAGACTTCGACACCGTTTGACCGATCACCATGAAAGTTACATATATTTATATTTTCATGGAGAAAGTTTTTATGATATCCGTTTCATTGAAACTTACCACTAGATGGCCCTGCAGCATATGAACTTCTATACCGCTCAACCGGTGGCCATAAAAATTGGTATACATAGACAGTTTATTTATTTATTTATTTATTTAAGAATTAATTACTATAAAACATTGATTAGCTTACAAAAATAACAGGAACCGAATGGCAAAACCTTAACCTTTTGCTTATTTGTTTCTGTCACCCAACTGGGACTAGCCCGTTCTAGGGTGGACAGGACTCCAATATTACAATCAAGTTTGCTTGATTGCTTGGTTGCCTACAAATGTACAAGTTTTAGTAAAAAGCTAATGACACTAAATTGCCCTAAAATGTGGTCTTCAGAATAAAATAAAAAATAATAATAATAAAAAAATATTAAAAATGTATAATAAATAAAATGCAATTCCATTATTAAATCGGCAATAAATATAATATAAAATTCGATTAAATAATATAAATAAAGTTATATGTGAGAAAAGAAAGAAACAGTCATTAATATTTAATATTATGTTAAGTAATATAGGATTTAATATAAAAATACCTAGTCTAAAAGTATAATTCATTGTCAAAGTCAAATATTTTTTGGTAGTTAGTTAAATGTTAAAAAATACTTAATATATAAGTTTAAAAATATGTTAATAATTTGTGCACCTAAGTTTTATTATACTATTATTTCTAACATTTGATGTATGGTTAGTCTGTCATGATTCGATAACCATTCCTTTAATTTATTTTTGAATTTCCTAAATGTCAAATTCATTTTTATTTCCATATTGATCAGATTGTAAAATCTCGGCGCAATGAAAGAGTAATGTCTTTGACCAAATGATATTTTCTATCTGGGTATTATTAAGCTATTTTCTACAACTTGTCTCGTTGGTCGCCGGTTCTGAATTATTCCTAAATTTGACTTATTGTCCAAAAGTAGCCTTGAGAGGGAAGTTTTTAGAAAAAGTTGCCTACAATCAAGAACTTTAGCTTCCTTATACAGTTCATTAGTGGGATGGCGATATGGTCTACGTAGAATAATTTTTAATATAAATTTCTGCGCAACTTGCAATGGCTCTAGCAGGGTTTTACCACATCCACCCCATCCAATCCAATCCAAAAGTTAAGCAAGCACAATATTTTATTGGATAACAAAGCGACGCTGGCGTCGACTAAAGTGGACTTTACACGTTAGGGAGCTAATGGGCCCTTGATAAGTTGGCCACGAAGACCCATTTGTTCGGGGTCAGTCACACTCACGTGTCAACATCCATCCGGCGACCTCCACCCATGAAGTGGCAGCCCGGGTAGGACTCTGGCCTTAGGGCTAGTTTCTCCTAGGTGTCAAACTTCTGGACGGTTTGCGCGTTTTGCGTTCTGACTAACAGTCGGGGGAGTCTGGAAACAGTGCTGTTTCCTATAGAGCGGGGGTAGTTGTCGACCTTGGACATTAGTATGTGCTGTAGGGTCGAAACTACATTGTATAAATTTTGTTTGCAATATCTCTTATACAAGCGACACAAAAACAAACGACATACATGGTAATGAAATAATAACGTAGAGCCACCCGAGGCTAGGCGAGAAACGAACCATATATTAAAATAGCCCTTTAAATACCGCGGAAATACTACAAAAATACTGTAACGGACCTTAAGTCCATTACATGCGATCAACAAATGCATCGATTTCCAGTGAAAGCCACAGACACAATTCATTTATTATTTTGACTCGTGCAGCTATGAATCAGCACGATGAAACAATAATTTTACTATGAATATTTTTTGATTGTATCATTTCACGGCCTATATAAACCGGCGAAAAAGCAATTAAATTATCATTCCCCGAGTGATCACCTTCCCCCAAGTTTGCGACGGCATTCGGCACTCTCTCTCACGAGTTAGGTCAACGAATCCGGCTCCTTGGTTTCCTTTCCGCATTCTCCCTGAGTCTCGAAGCATCAGTCTGTAATCCCACAGACTCGAGCCGTGCCCAGTACAAGATACTAGGAGCACACGCACAATCCTTATCCACTATTCCCACATAACCTCCATCGCGCAACCCTCGCGTCTCGTTAAAGTAATCCGGACACTCGTTACTTCGGCAAGCGTTATAACTGGCAATATTCAAACCTTCGATCAATAAATTCCTTCTACTTCATTCAAAACCGCCTTTCAATAGGGAGATAACTCGTAAGTTGATACCACCACCTCACACCGAACAACCTGGAGTCTTGTGAGGGGTGGTCCCTCACAATACTATAAATTTAATCAATCACGATCGGGGATGGGGTGGTGAATAGAAGAGGGGGTCGAAAATACTGTTTTTCTTTCGATATTCTCCTTCTTTCTGGGTTCCGATCCCGCCTTATCTAGAATGCTTTAACTTCGTACAAAATAGGCCAAGTACTCAGGATGTATAAAGTTTCGGACGAAAATATTCTTTTTCTTCCGATATGGGGTGGTTGGGTGAGGGGGTTGTCTCGGCAAAATAGTTGTATTTAGAATTAACTACCAATAATATTAATATTAAAATATTCATAGTACCGTAAACATTGCACACAACAAAGCCGTGAATATATGTATTCTACAGTTTTGAATAAGGGAATCACCAACATAGCATATTAAAGAAACCATGGAAACGAGAGAAACCATGGAAACGAGAGGCAAGAAAAATAACAACAAAAACAAAAGTAACATATTTTTGTTTTAAAAAATTTTCATTCTTTCACGCATATACAATGTAACAAATAGAAATAATTGAATTAATAATTTATTTGAGCCACATTGAAAGTGGAATTATAAAGTGACAAGAAAACAGTTTTTTATTCAACCTTCAAGCGGTAGAGACAAAAATAATAGAGTCAGTGTTCGGAAAACTTTCGATAATTGAGTGCACAAGAAAGAACTTCGCGAGACCAGACTTCGACCGGACCGAGTTTATAACCCGACCCCGACGATACCTACGCTTCGCAGGACAGTACTGCTCTTCAAACGGTAAGCGACAATAACAGCTTATAATTTGATGCCTCAATTATGCGAGCGGCTAGATTTACAAACTAGTGGAGACTAGATCGATCAAATAGGAAAAGAGATCGCTGCGGAATCTGCAAAAGGAGACCGTACGATACAAGAGCTTAAGGTCACCTTGTATCGCAACTCGCCGAGGAGAGACACGCCTCTACGAGTACCTGGTGTGCCATCGGCAGTAAAACGCCGGTTCACATCACCCCTGGGTGCCACCAAAATTGCACCTTGTCGTTCTATGGCTACCCTAAAATAAGGTGGCAGATTTTCGATCGGTTTAACCGCTGACCGCTGGATTTGCCACTACAGGGGTATTGGGGTGGTTATGGGGGAGGGTTTGGGGTCTTTAAGGATTTGGCACGGGGCAGGGGTTGTCTGCTTACCGGAAAAGTCATGGGGTAACACACAACCGATTTTTTATTATAGTATCGCATTACGTTTCGCTCTCGCAGTTCGGTCGAAGGTATGTATCGATTTATCGATAATTTTAGTATCAACGCGTGCCCCCTATAGCGCATGTGTCTGTCATTATTACCCACAGCATAAGCTTCATATCCCTGGTTTCTTGTGAGTGTGGGCTCATTGGTTCATTCTTGAGTATATCCGGTTCCGTGAACAGGTGGAGTCCATCAACAATGTGATTAACAACAGAATAATCCAAAAATATAGTACTTTTAATGAGGTTTATTGGGTCTTAACCTAGTATGCAAGATGCACTTCTTATGTATGTGCGTAAAGCTTTGCAAATGATCCCGCATTAACTTATGCATGGTGACCTTTTGAACGCCAACGCACTACCCATAAAACAAAAAAAAAAATACTGAAGTTTTGTAATTTGCTCGCAAATATAGAATTAAATTAAATAAGAAAAAACTAATAAGGAATTAAACATGTAATAAAACTTAATCAAAGTCATATTTATATTTAAAAATATCAATATAGCATGATCATATAAACAGAATTAAAATAAAATGTCTTGAGATGAAGTTTATAGGCCAAATAAATAAATCAAAAAATCGCTTGTGTCACCCCAAGACCTTCCCGGCAAGCAGACACCCCCACGCGCATCAAATACCTCCCCCCCTTCAACCCCCGCCCCCCGCCCGATAGTGATTGTGTCAAGTATATAATTATATTCAAAAATATCGAAATAGGCTAATCATATAAACAGAATTAACATAAAATGTTGTTAGATAAAGATTATAAGGCCAAATAAATAAATAAAAAATCGACTGTGTCAACCGAAGACATTTCCGGCAAGCAGACAACCCCCTCACCTCCCGCACCCCTACCCCCGCCCCCCGTCAGATAGTGATTGTGTCAAGTGACTATTTAGGCAATTTACAATATAAGCTGAAGCCTAACCTATTTATGGCTACGTAACGACCAAATTTGATTGCGCATCATAACACCGTTGACTACGTAACGACCAATATTGGCGGCTTGCTCCCGGAGCGCACAGTAATATTATTTTCTTATTCAAACGGTCCTAAAATCCATACGAATATGTCTCCTTATTACCATAGATACATAGACGGCCACAAGAATAATTTCGCTCGTCATTTCGCAGATATTTCTGGTAATATTCCATTGTCAAATCATCAAAATTTTTGTTGGTTTTTTAAGAGTTTATATCTAAATATTTTGTACGTAAATAAGCAACACGAAATAATACCTTTGATAGAGTCTAATAAAGGTCGCGATAGTATTTTCAATTTTTAAATAGGGTTCCGTATTTTTCCGTAAGACAATTACAAGTTAGAAATGCCGAATTTTTTCACTTTTTCGACTTTCTCATATTTCTTCATAATTATCTAATTGTTTTACAAAATGAGATTTCAATATTCTGTATATGACATTTCAATGTGATTATTGCACAGTTATTCTTTTTAGAATTGCTATAGGATTTCCATAGTTATAGTACTTTTTGTCGAGCGCGGCGATATTGCAAGAAATTCCAATAAATTGCCGCGGTCTGCCATGAAATTATGCCGCTACTTGAAGGGTTAAAATACTCTATACATACATCGCAGAAAATAACTCATAGCAAGATTTAACAAGAGGTGTGTGAGCTACGCTTGTGCGAGAGCGGAAATATGATAGAAAGTTAGTATTTTGTAGTAGTGGTATTAAAATGGTATTTTTCCAAAAAAAACTGTAGTATTTTCTTAAATACGCGGTATTTGTTTTTATTAAGCCTCTTGTATACGAGATATTCCAACCAAAACAGTTTATCGGTCCAACAAGGCATCTGTGTACTGAAATTCGAAAATCTAACTGCAATATTTCAAGATTGTAGTATAACTAGCTCGCCCTCTGGTGAGCCGATTTAAACTACATTTTTTTCAGCTCTTGCCATGACCGAATGATGCCAGTATGCCAAATTTCAGCTCAATCGGGCAAAGCGTTTGGGCGCTATCGTCGAGGAATTCACACGGACACACAGAAGTTCACAATACTTGTTATATTGTAATATTATATACTAATAATGATATATACATGTAATATTGACTATACAGGAGGTTATTACTGCACGGGCATTTTTTTCTGTGGGTGAATCAGTTCAACGTGGTGAGCAACAGTTTATAAACATTTTTAGAAAATAACAAAAAAATATATTTTTAGTTTTTTTTTTAATTTAAAACTTTGAAGAAGTTGACTGTTAATAATAATAATTATTAATAATAATAATAATTCTTTATTGTGAACTGTAACTAGGTCGTACAAAATGGATATGTACCTACTATTATATGTGCGATACAGTTTACCAATCAGGCGTACAATATGTATTTTTCTATAATTAAATATGTTCACTTCGCAGTTGAAGCAAAAGAAATCCAAAATATTACGTTTTAGACATAGAATAACAAAATAATAATTAGAACTATTATCTTCAAATTTGGTCAATTTTCATTACTATGTATAAATCAAATGTCAATTTGTTTTTAAATTAAAATGTCAATCTGGAATTATTAGGCTATCTACGGTTTGTCAGAATTAGAGCTAGAATTTAATATAAATGTTTAAAGTTTAAAATGTTGGTGAATTACAATAAAAATATGTTATATTATTTATTTGTCATTATCGTTTAAAAAGTCATTCACGCTGTAATAGCATTTATTTTTCAGCCAGTGGTTTAATGTCTGTTTGAATCCTGGTTGTTGCATTGATTTGATATTTTGTGGAATAGCGTTGAAATATTTAACACAACAGAACTCAGGTCCCTTTTTACACATTTCTCTCCTCACTGAGGGACAATTTATGAGGTTTCTATTCCTCGCAGCCCTTGAATGTACATCTCTTCGTAAGGAGTAAATGTCGGGATTATTTTTAATGAATTCACAACATTCCAGTATATACAGAGAGGGCACAGTCAACATAGACATGCTGACGAAGAGCGGCCTGCAGGAAGTGTCTGGCGCTACTCTGTTTAGAAGTTGAACACAGGACTTCCGTATTTTGAATATTCGTTGTACTTCTGTTGAGTTGCCCCACATTATAATGCCGTATTTTAGATGCGGATATACGTAGCCATAATATGTTGTTAGGCGAGTCTCTACTGATGTTATATGCTTTAAAATTTTAAGAATGTATATAAAGGTTTGAGAAGCGTTTGGGCATGCAGCGCCATATAGCGGTAGGTAATAGATTGTAAATAAACAATATCAGCGATATTTTACCAACTGCTTGATAGCGCATCGTGATAATAGCTTTTTAAGCTTAAAAAAGCTTTTTAAGCTATAAAAAAAAAACAAAAACAAATTATTAAAAGATGCTTACTTCGTTTTACTGAGCCACCCACAAAAAAATGCCCGTGCAGTAATAACACCCCGTATAGATTTAAATGTTAAAATATAACGTATTATCTTATCCATCCTATTCTTCCCAAATTAAAGCGAGAGTTCAGTAATTTTTAACTGACTTCAAAAAAAAGATGAGGTTATCAATTCGTTTGTATTTTTTTTAATGTTTGTTACCTCAGAACTCCGTCATTTATGAACCGATTTGGAAAATACTTTTTTATTTGTAAGGATACATCTATCTCCAGATTGGTCCCATTATTAAATCCTTTTCTGATGATGGGATCCATGAGGATTTGAGGGAACTCCTCACATATTATCATTCGAAGTTGAAAATGTACATGTTGGTTCAGTTGCGATGACAATGCATTTTTTATTGCAAGCATGACCTGATTCTACACCCTGGGTTGGCTCCCGACGAGGGGGCTTCTGAACGGTCAACAGCACAGACACGAAATTTTGTATACTCATTCAGTTATGATAGCCCGTTCCAAGTTTTACCTTGACATGGCTGCTGCACCCAGAGTTGGCTCCCATAGAGGGAACTTCTCAACGGTCAACAGCACAGACACAAAATTGTGTGTACAATTTCAATTCAATTCAATTTCAATTTATTTCCAAAAAATCTTAACAGATTGTAGAAACGTATATCTAGGTACATTTAAATTACAGTGTATTAGTCCGTTTTTACAATATCCAAATTTATCACCACGTACATACAGTTCAACGTACTTCATTATTGCTTTTAGGACATGTCGATATGCAACATTTTACCACTGGCGATACTCAAAATCATTTTTAAGATGTACTTACTAAAACCACAAATTAAAATAATCAATAGAAATAATCAAGAAATAAATCAGATAAAGTCAGAATAAGTCAAAATTGCTACTTAAAATTGTAAAAAACAAAATGGCCATACGCATTCGATTATGATAGTCCGTCATAAGTATCCCGTTGACATGGCTGCTGCACTTTAAAAAAAAAATGTGTATTTTTATTTTGAAATTATGGCAAACATAAAAAGTAATCAGACTTTTAATGACTAGTTATAATTTTAAAACAATCTACACTAACTTCAACTTCGTGCTCGCAACACACTGACTTTTTGCACTTTTAGCTCATTTCGACATTCGACCTTTCGACATTCTTTTTTTTTGTTGGAGCAAAAAGCGTAGTATTTACGTTATTTGGGCTCAGGTTCTCCTGTCTGAAGATTATAACCCAAATCAGTAGGTTTAACAAGAATTTTCTTATGTTTTCACGTTAAGATCTCTTCAAATTCGGAGTTTTAAGTCGAGTTTCTACTCCATCCAAGGCCAAGACTGTATCATATAGATAACTAAAACAATGTCAAAATTTAGATGAAAATGTACAAAAATACGAAAGAAATATACACGAGATGTACAAAAAACATTTAAAATAAAAATCATGCAATCAAAGTTAAAAGTTACACAAAGCCTAAACATACGTATCGCAGGCTTGCAGTAGGTATCTCAATAAGTCAAATATGATGTGACTTGGCTTAGCGATGCAGGCACCATCGGCAAGCTCCTGTCGGCCACTGAGTTGGATAAAAATAGCGTGGTGCTAACTTCACCCGTTAGGGGCTCTCTAGACGATCAAGCATGCTTGTCAAGCATCGCGTCGCGGGCTGGGAAGGCACCGTAAACCGCAGAAAATATGCAAATATATTTTTTTAATATTGACAAATAATGCCGAATTTTGTAGTTTATACTAGGGAGTCACGTTAATTAGACGTAATTGATTGATGAATGATAATTTCTGGTATACAACTATAAAATTAAGCATTATTGGTAAATATAAAAAAAAATATTTGCATATATCCTACGGTTTACGATCCCCTCCCAGCCTGCGACGCGATGCTTGACAAGCATGCTTGATCTTCTAGAGAGCCCATTAGAAAAAGATAGAGAATTTTCGAAAGCGTGTACGCCTCGCAGGCGTACACGCTTAAAGCTATTAGGGTTTTTTTTATATTTTTTTATTATTTGTTGAGTGGGGCTTTTCTATGGTCTTTATAAGCCTTGTAACACTGCGACCATTGCTCATCTATTGTATTCGCCACCTACTATAGTTCTGCGCTAAGCCTCGTGACATTTAAGAACCGCAGCAGGCTTTTGGCTCCAGATTGTTTTACCTCCTCAGGTTGTAGGTAATGACCACCCAAGTGGGTGTATCTTTTACGCATCAGCGGGCCAAACTCGCACATGAGGTGCTGGGGGAGTTTTCTCTGCTCCTTGGCAGAACCTGCACATTTTTGTGTCTCTGAGCTTGAGGTTGAACATGTGTTTGTTCAGGCCACAATGCCCCGTGAGCGCCCTCACCAGTATGCGTAGATTGTTCCTATTTAGCGATAAGGCCTCACTTAGCCTCACTCACACGATAAGGGCCGTCTTAGGGTCGTAGGCCTTAATTAGCGCTTTGGATTGATTCAACCCTGGCGTGTTGTTCCAGTGGTTGACGGATTGTTCTAAACATATTTTTTTGAGAATTAGGTTTGCAAGGCTTTTTGGTACGCCACAGCAAGGTTCAGGGCCGTATAACGTTCCCTTTGCTCCCGTCTTAGCAAGTTCGTCGGCTTTTTCATTTCAATCGATTCCTGCATGGCCGAGAACCCATCTTAGAATTACCCTGTTCTTTTCGCCCAGGGAATTCAGTAGTGATATGCAGTTTTTCACTAGCTTTGAATTAATGGTATTCGAGGCTAGTGTTATAAGAGCTGCTTTGCTATCCGAGTGGATATAGGTTGGCGTAGTTCTTATGGAGGTTGATATCCGCTGTTAGGGTTAGTTTTTAAGACAATAAATTATTTAATTTGATTTGCCTTTTTTGTAGAGAATTATTTGGACGATTTTAATACTTTTGGCACCGTTCTAAAGGCGATATCGTTGGGAATAATCGGTGATTGGTTTGGATGCCTTGCATTGTTTCTGAGACCGAGAAATTTGATGATAAAATCGATCTTCCGACTGCGGCGGCTGCGTCGTCGTTTCGAGGTCCGAATTTCCGACCGGTTTCGGGTGAAAGTGCGCGCAGGCAACGTATGCATCTTGCAAGATCTATAGATCAGCGGTTGCGGTGTTCCGGGGATCCCGGTTCTATTCCGTAATTATATTTTTTTTTTACAAAATGTTTCATATCATGATATCTACGTCTACATCTTCGGTATACGTAAGTATGATCACGTGTCATATATAGGGCACAGTTAAAGTAGTTGCCAGTTCGCCAAAGTAGAAACGTTCATATACTTGCTCTCCTCTATCGTGTACTCTCCCAATCAACATCATCTTATCTCCACGATTTTTTAAAACCATTAAAAAGCTTTTAAACCATTATTAACCATTTATATCAAATAATAGATGCTCGAGAAGCGGAAATATTACAGCAAGATATAGATGCACTTTCAAGATGGGGCTCGGTCAATGACATGGAATTCAACACTAACAAGTGCTCTGTTTTAACCATCCCTAAGAAGAAAACACCTTGCTTTTTCCCATACACAATAAACGGGTCAATTTTTAAAAGGTCAACCGAGGTGACTGACCTGGTAATTACATTTGATACGCAGTTGAATTACCGTGCACACATTATAAATATTTTCAATCGTGCTAGCAAAATGGTCGGTTTTGTTATTCGCATATGCAAAGAGTTTAATAATATTCATATAATGTTTCTACTATATAATTGTTTAGTCCGTAGCATACTTGAATATAACTCGGTCATCTGGTGTACAAGTGAAAACAAATACATTCAGATGGTAGAGCGTATTCAAAGAATATGTTTAAGATATATTTATTACAGAAAATACAATATTTATCCATACTTATTTCCGTCCGATTTTGTGCTAGGAATGGTAGGATACAACAGTCTTGAAACGCGTCGATATATTTCCCTATTTATATTTGCATATAAATTAATTCAAGGAACTATTTATTTGCCAGAGATACTATGTAAGATTGAATTGTGCGTACCGGTAAATTACACAGCGAGGAGATCGCATCTATTGTTTAATGTGCCGTACCATCGTAAAAATATTTTTTTATAGACAGGCCAGTGGGAAGGGTTATAGCTCTTCTTAATTCCTTACCCACAGAAATAGACATCTTTTGTATATCCCTTTGGCACTAAAAAGGCAACTCCCTGCTATCTCATGTTTATCATAATCTGTCTTTTATTTAGTTTTATATTTTTATGTTTTTTTCTTGTTCAATGTTAGCATTAAATTAGTTATGTAAGTCATTTATTTTTAGACTTACACTCTAGCTTTAATATTCAAGGGCGAATTGGATTCGTCGGTAATGCTCTTAAATAATATTTGAAACTATTAAATAAATCAATAAATTAAGTTTCCACGGTCAGGTACTTCGGTCAGCCTCTGACAGTTTACTAATAAATCCGTGTCATAATACTGATTTCTATTCCTACCCTTTCTGTGTCGATGGTGCAAGACTCTGAAATGACCTTCCGACAAATATACGAAACTCGCATTGTTTGCTATTATTTAAGACCTACCTCAAAGCATACTACCTTTCGAAGAAGTAACCAGTTCTTCCCTTTCTCTCCTTTTTCTCTCCCAATTTCCTCTCCTCGGGCTTTCTTAGTTTTAAATACCTTAACCGGTCTATTTTTTATGCAGACGAACGTAATAATATTTATTTTTAAAATGCGCGCATGTACCACTGTGATTAGGTTAGTTGTAAGAAATTGCTATGTGGCAATAAGCTCGCTTTTTTGTACCATTATTAAGTGCAAATAAAGAATATATTATTATTATATTTTTCCCACCATCAATGTCGCTAAAGCGGGACTCGAATATTTTATTTCATTTTATTTTAATATACTGGCAGAGGCAAGTATTGTGAACGCACTTTCGAGTATCTGTGTGTCTGTGTGTCTGTGCGAATTCCTCCACGATAGCGCCCAAACGATTTATCCGACTAAGCTGGGAGTTAATGGGCCCTTGCTGAGTTGGCCACGAAGACCCATTCTGTTCAGGGTTGGTCACACTCACGGGTCAACACCTATCCGACGGCCTCCACGCATGAAGTGCGAGCCTGGGTAGGGCTCTGGCCTTATGGTCAGTTTCCCCTAGGAATCAACCTTCTGGCGCTCCTGGACGGTCTGCGCACCGTGCGGCGTAAGCCAATCGACTGTGCACTCTGACTAACAACTTGGGTTGTCGACTACAGCGGGCGAGCCCGTCACCTCAGGAAGTTTTAACGATTAGTCGTTCTATCTCCCTGGAGTGAGCGCAGAAGACTTGAGGACAAAACAGTCCACCGTCTAGCTACGCCACAAGCCCGTAAGAGGCCAACGCCTTAACCGCGAGATAGCCAGGAGTGTTACCCGGCAGGCTCACACTCACGCCCTTACTTCCAATTTGTAATTCCTAGTTGTCTCCTATGGATCGGGGATAGTTGTTCACCTTACGACGACTACTTCTGAAACGATCAATCCGCTACCCGTTTTTGGGCGAAAGCCGTATAAAGGACGCCGTGGTCCGCGATAGATTCAGTAGACGCCGTATCACAGCTTCGTGAGGGAGAGGACTACGCAAGCGACCTCGAACCCGCAACCAGTCGGGAGACCGGAGTAATCTGGCTGCAACGGGTAGTATTAACCTGGTTATCTCGCGGTGAGGCGTTGGCTTCTTCGGGGCATGTGGCGAAACAAGACGGTGGACTGTTTTGTCATAAGTCTGCGCTCACCTCACGGGAGACAGAACGATCAATATCGTTAAAACTTTCTCCTGAGGTGCAGGCGCGGATCTACGTCTTGTTTTTGGGGGGGGGGCGGACAGTGGGGGTGGGTTTTGGTCTATAGATAGTTAAAATAAATTATAGTGTGAATTAAGGGCATCCAATGTGCTGAATAGAGATAGGCAATTAAGTAACTAAAGATTATAAAAAGGGAAAAGAAATAATGAATACACTCGTACGTTTTTATTTTTCTTCTAAATGAATAATGAACAAATGATACATAATAGTGCATAACACAGAATTAAATTACAAATTGCAGTTTCCGGTGTTTTTTCTTTGCAAATCTTTCAATTATCTTCTCTTTGTCTACTGGAATATCAAAATGAATATGCAGGAGTGCCAACCCTGTTAACCTATCCTCTACCATCGTGGTTCGTAGCCAGGTTTTTAGTCGCCTCAGAGTTGAAAAACTTCTTTCGGCAGTCGCCACACTTACGGGCAAGGAGGCCATGATAAGGATGAGGCGATGTATGCCAGGGTTGATGCATTCGCTGGCCAGATCTAGAACATCTAGAATATTTTTTGGTTCCGAAAAAGCGGGTTTATTTCTCTTTTCCCTTCTAAAACTTTCTTTCCAGATCTTGTATTCTCCCAGAACTCCTGCCGCATGAACTCCTAGGAGACTCTTATGCTCTCTAACATACCTCATATTTTGAATATACCTCATATTCTGACGGCTTGGCAAGGTTCGAAATGCTAAGTCTTCAGCAGCGACGTAAAGTGACTGATATGACGTTCTTCCACAATATACTTTCGCATCATATCGACAGCCCACAAATCCTAAGCAGAATAGCCTTAAATTTCCCATCGCGTCGAACTCGTCACCCAAGGGTATTCAATGTACCCGATTTATGGAAGCCTACGATGAATCGTTTCAGGAACTAGACATATTCTCAATGAGCAAAAACGAGTTTATCAGAGCGGTAATAGACCAGACCATAAAAGCTTGAACAGATACATATCTGTGCAGAATCACACACTCTCATATATACACAACTATGACACATACACGTAGATGTTCCTACACACACCCAGTAAACACACATCACAATCACACATATAAACACACTCATCCTACTCTATCATACACACTCACAAATCGAGAGAACATGATTATATAACATAATATATAAATAGTATTACACAACATCACGCACATAAATTGTATATCATCAGGAGACTATTTTGGCCGTAATGTTGTTATTATTATTTATTAACTTAAGACCCGAGCGCTGTTTTTCTCTTTTGTTGGAATAAAAATAATATACGTTTGGCACTCGGGGACTGCCGCGGTAAAGCTATTGCATAGCATTTTTTTTAAACTTATGCAATTATAAATATTTATTTATTTTATTTTTTCTGATATCAGATAACTGCGCTCTATCGGAATAATTTAAACGTCTTCCGATAGAGCGCCGCGCACGAATTTTTTATTCGATAAAGCAAAAAAACCGGCTATTATTCTAAAAAACTACTATTCGAATAAAATCGTAGAAAAAAAGATAGATAATTAAATTATCTTTAAAATGGTGCAGGTTTCATAATAATACGCCAGATAGTATTTGCGTAGTAGTCGTTTTTGAGTTCGGTTAGACCTAATTTCACAAATTAATTACACTATGTAATATAAACAAAATATAAAATATTCAAACCTAAGAATATTAGGAAAATGTTCTTGTTTAAGATATATTTTTTTCGAATCGTAAGCAGTACTCGTTTAGACGTAATTATCAGTTTAAAATCATTAATTTTCGTTAAGAAATTTCTTCATTCGGTCGCCGCGCTGACCTACTAGGCCCGCGATAAAAGCTATGCAATAGCTTAAAAAATAACAAGATCTGCTACTACATTTGAGTGATCACTATCGTCTGTTATTATTTATGATGGCATTATAATGTTTAAATTAAAAAAACTTTAAGGTTTCGGGTGGCAGTCGATTTTTGAGGTCGTTTATGACATTGTCCAGTAGCGGGATTTTTTTTTCAATCCTTGTTGAGGGGGTCGGTCGCCCCCTCCCCCCCCCCCCCTCCCCATAGATCCGCGCCTGCTGAGGTGACGGGTTCGCCCGTTGTAGACGACAGCTCTAGTTTTAAATTTAGGTGTGAGATGGCAATTGACAAGCCAAGCCGGTCTGATGAGTGAAGCTACCACTCCTTTTTT
>OX155979.1:4909830-5064070 GCA_944548615.1 Micropterix aruncella | reverse complement strand
TTTGGAAAATCCTTTTTTTATTTTTATAAAAATCCTGTTCTGATGATGGGATCCATGAGAAATTTAGGGAACTCCTCAAATAGTATCATATGAAGTTGAAAATTAACATGTTAGTTCAATTCTGATGACAATGCATTTTTTTATGGTAAGCATGGCCTGCTTTTAAACCCTGGGTTGGCTCTCGACGAGAAGACTCCTCAACGGTCAACAGCCCAGACTCGAAACTTCGTATACTCATTCAGTTATGATAGCCCTTTCTAAGTTTCAGCATGAGATGGCTGTGTGCACCCAGGGTTGGCTCCCGACGACGGGACTCCCAACCTTATTCAGTAATGATAGCCTGATTTAAGTTTCTCCATAACATCGCTGCTGCACCCAAGGTTGGCTCCTGACGAGAGGACTCCTAAACGTTCAACAGCACAGACACGACATTTTGTATATGCCTTTAACCCCTCGAGCGCTGACGTTTGAATTGTAGTTTCTCTTAGAGAACGCGAAGAAGAAGATCACAACAAAAATATAGCGTTTCAGGAAAACGACGATTACTCCGAAACTACTATACGGATCGTATAAACAAGACCTGTTTTATGTTCCTGTTGAAATTTGCTATTAGATACGTGTAACGTCGTTTTGTAAAGCAATAAGTATTATCCAGAATTATCTGTCAAAGTTGTGGTACAGAAAAAAAACTGCCTTGTCCAACATTTCTATGTTTTTTCTGGAAATAAATCACCCTATGAAAGAAATTGTGAATACTTTTATAATAACTATAATATGCCTCATTTAACCTATGACTTCGTTTTACTTATACCCATACAAAAATAAAAAAATATTCGGTGTTGAAAATCAACATGAATATTGAAGTTTTTGGTTTGGTTTGGTTCCAAATAATGAACCAACTAGTTAACGACAGAGAATCTTCTCCTCTTTTCGCACATACCACAGGCCGACTGATTTATGTGAGGTATCGAGTGTAAATAATCGGAAAACATCGGCGCCGATCTCGGCTGGGACAGCCGTAGAGCGGCAAAGGGGACATCTGATGTCCCCTTTGCCGCTCTACGGTAATTTCAATTGTGGGGCAATTGTCCCGTTTGCTGCTCAAGGGTTTAATTAAGTCAGCCCGTTCTAAATTTCACCAAGACAGGACTGCGCCATCCAGGGTTAGCTTCCAACGAGGGAACTCCTCAACGGCCAACAGCACAGACACAAAGTGTTGTATATGCATTCAATTTTGATCACGTTCTAATAATCACCATGACATGGCTGCTGTACTTATAAACAATTTTGTCTCTTATATTATCACTATTTCACAAACTAACATTATGTTTTTTTCACATTTCTAAATTATATTGTAGGTTTAACTCAAAATATATATACTATGTAACAAATACGGGTATCACTACAGAATAGGATGTAGTTTAGTAGAGTAAATAATATACAACAAATTATATTTGCTTTGCATTGCAAACAATGTTTAATTATCTGTTCGTTTCCACACCTTAATTTATAGTATAAGCATACGCGGTTTTTCTCGGGAAACAGCATAAATTTCATGGCAGACCGCGGCAATTTATTGGAAATGTCTTGCAATATCGCCGCGCTCGACAAAAAGTACTATAACTATGGAACTACTATAGCGATCATAAAAAGAATAACTGTGCAATGATCGCATTGAAATTAAGTATATAGAATATTAAAATTTCATTTTGTAAAACAGTTAGATAATTATGAATAAATATGAAAAAGTGAAAAAACTAGGTATTTCTAACTTGTACTTGCCTTACGGAAAAATACGAAACCCTATTTACAAAATTATAAATACTATCGTGATTTTTAGTAGATTGTCTATCAAAGATAATATTTTGTTTTGCTTATTTACATACAAAAATATTAAGATATTAGCTCATAAAACCAACAAAATTTTGATGATTTCTTGAAAAAAAAATGTAGATGTTTGACGATGGAATTTTACCAGAAATATCTGCGAAATGACGCGCGAAATTATTCTAGCGGCCGTATATGTATCTATGGTAATATTGAGATACTTGGTATGGATTTTAGGATGCGTTCGAATTAGAAAATAATATTACTGTGCGCTCCGGGAGCAAGCCGCCAATATTGGTAAGTGTGCAATGATTGCATTGAAATTTCGTATATAGAATTATGAATAAATATGAGAAAATCAAAAAAGTGAAAAAAACTCGGCATTTCTAACTTGTACTTGTCTTACGGAAAAATACGGTACCTACCCTATTTAGAAATTGTAAATACTATCGTGATCTTTATTAGATTCTCTATCAAAGTTAATATTTCGTTTTGCTTATTTAAATACAAAAATATTTAGATAATCACTCACAAAACCAATAAAATTTTTGATAATTTCTCAAGAAAAAAAAGGATGATGTTTGACAATGGAATTCTACCAGAAATGTTCGCGAAATGACGCGTTAAATTATTCTAGCGGCCGTCTATGTATCTATGGTAATAATGAGATATTTGGTATGAATTTTAGGATGCGTTCGAATTAGAAAATAATATTATTGTGCGCTCCGGGAGCAAGCCGCCAATATTGGTCGTTACGTAATCAACGATGGTCTGATGTGCAACCAAATTTGGTTGTTACGTAGACGAAGGGGAAAGAACGGAAGCTGAATGTATCCTCATGATATTAAAAAATCTCACATCTCTAACAATATATATTATAATACCTATACGTTTACTATAGTTGTAATATACGTATTTTTATAGTTGTATTATACAATTACTTAGAATATAAGTTAAATTGTTAAACTGTTGCGATAACAGGGAATTATGAGAAACATTATCTGCTGCATTATCACCATAAATTTAACACCATAATTCCAACAGTAAATATATTACATTTCATATAAACAATTTTATATAAACAATTTTATATAATGACTATGTTTAGAAATAGAACTCTTTGGCTTTAGAATAAAGATTGTTTTTTTCATTGTAGCGGCATTTAAAAAAAATGGTTGTGAGAGCCCAAGACTTTCCCGACAAGCAGACAAGCCCCCCTCCCACAGTACGCCAATCCCCCAACCCCCTCCCACACCCTACAACCCCTCCCCCCCTCTAAAAACGACCAAAATCACCCCCACTATCCACCTCTTCCCGTGCCAACTCCCCCCCCCCCCCCTCACATTCCCCGATAGTGATTGTATCAAGTGATTATCATCGCAAATGTAGTGTATTCGTAGTATATTTTTTTTGTATTTCCGTGGTATTAAAATGGCTGTTTTCCAATACGATGTAGTATTTTCCTAAATACAGCGGAATTTATACATTACTAGCTGACCCGTGCCCACTTCGTTGGGCGGTAAAACTTTTTACCTGTGATGAAATTATGAGTGTGGGTAGGTTAGTACTGAGTGCTATGATTTATTTCCTGACTGCCAAAACAAGGGTTATATTTTTACTGCATATGTATGTACGTATTTGCATGCCAATTTGACTATAATACCGTTATTCGTGAGTGTCTTCTTGTGAGTGTTTTATTTGTGAGCGTATTATCTCTTTAACTATTTATGCAGTAAAAGGGAAAAGTCTATTGTTTTAAACACTTGAGACGATAAATTTATTTATTTTGATAATAATTCATAATTGTTGATAATATGACCAATAAACATGACCTAACGATTTAAAATATTTTTTTAATTTGAAAAACTACTTTTTGTGACTTAAATATCAAAGTTAGACATATGCTGTCGCTGACTTTTTTGTAGGCATTATCAAACTCTTTTCCCTAGAACTTAATCATATATCTCTTATCGTTAAGGCAGCGTTAGTTAGAAACGTTTTGCAAATCTGACTACTACGAAAAAGTCTTTTTATTTTTCGGATTAATATAAAGCCTATGACACTCACAAGTAACGTGGCTTTCTATTTGTAAAAGAATTTTCAAAATCGGTTCAGTAGATCCAGAGATTACTTCCTATAACCTCACAAACTTTACCTCTTTATAATATTAGTATAGATTTGTGTCGATTGTTTAACAAATATTCCAACTTTGTGGTTTGAATATCTGTTAATTTCGACATTTCACAATGTGCTTTCGGTCAAACGACGTATCTGTGTACCGAATTACAAGTATCTGAGTTCAATATTTCGAGTTTGAAGTATGACTAGATCGCATCCTGGCGGCGGAGGGAGGAATCATCAAAAGAAGCTCAAACGGCGGAAGCAAAGAGGCCGAAGTGGGGGGCACTCAAGAGTTTAACCCGAACAACTAGAGCTGTCAACTACAACGGGCGAACCCGTCACCTCTGGAAGTTTTAACGATATTAGATCATTCTGTATCTCGTGAGGTGAGCGTAGAAGACTTGGAACGAAAACAGTCCACTCGCCCGTCAGAGGCCAACGCCCTACGGAGAGGCACCGGGAAAAATAACCAGCGGGCAGCCTCGCCCCCTCACTACCAGTTTGGAAGGATATCCCCGTTCTCCCGACTGGTTACGGGTACGAAGTCACTTACGCGACGTCTACCTGTTGCATTACAGGGAGTTAATGGGCCCTTGCTGAGTTGGCCACGAAGACCCATTATGTTCAGGGTTGGTCACACTCACGGGTCAACACCTATCCGATGGCCTCCACGCATGAAGTGCGAGCCTGGGTAGGACTCTGGCCTTATGGTTAGTTTCCCCTGGGAATCAACCTTCTGGCGCTCCTGGACGGTCTGCGCACCGCGCGGCGTAAGCCAATCGACTGTGCACTCTGACTAACAGTCGGGGGAGTCTGGAAGCAGTACTGTTTTCTGTAGAGCGGGGGTGGTTGCGGACCTTACGGCGACTGCTCTTGAAATGACCATCGGCTACCCGATCCTGGGTGAACAGCCGGGCAAAGGACGCTGTGGTCCGCGTTAGATTTGGTATACACCGTTTCACCGCTTCGTAAGAGAGAGGAAGCTATCTCCAGGGAGATAGAAGGACTAAACGTTAAAACTTCCTGAGGTGACGGGCTCGCCCGCTTTAGTCGACAACCCTAGTTGTTGTATTACAGCGGTAGTTCCGTTAGAATTTATCGCGGACCTGGGCGTTCTTTGCCCGTAGTGCCACACGGGATCGAGTGGCCCAAAGTCATTTCAAGAGTGGCATTACAACAGGTCAACATTAACACCCGCTGCTTAGGAGAAGGTATATTTCTATAGTCTCCAGACCCCTTCAACAATTAGTCAGAATGCACAACCGATTGGCTTCGCCGACCGGTGCGCAAATCGTCCAGTGGCGCCAGGATACAATCCCGCCGGGAGAAACCGGTCCACCAGCTATTGAGGCCTGACACCGAGAGTCTTATACGGGGTAGCCTTCCACACGAGGAGGCTTCTGAATAGGAGCTGAATCGTGAGTAAAGCCGATCCGAGAACAAAATGGATCTTGTGGCCCAAGCTGCACGAAACCGTTCACCACCGATTTTAACACGAACAGTTAATTGACAATCGGAAAGCACAAGATACCGCACATGTTCAATGTTTTCATCAACACATACTCGTAAAGTCGACGATCATCAGGGCCCTCACTAAAACACTTGTTTTCTTTTTAACACGTTTTTATTAGGTCGACCTGTATGTAACTAACTATGGAATGGAATCTAAGGTAACTAATTTAACCATCTTCCAAGGATCGTAGCGTCATGAAAATTGGCAGCTGTATGTAGTTCTGATGACAATACAATTTTATTTTATTTTTATTTATTAATTTACAATAACTTTATAATTATGTCATATACACACCATTAACATACTATGGTTGAGTTGGGAGAGATTGAGCACATCCTATGGTGAAAATGTCTATCCGCATTCCTAACTAGGTCAGAGACCCGTATCTAGGGATAACAATAACAATAATATGGTACTGTCGAACTGATCTGATGATGGAGTCGGAAGATATGAACTGGAATTTCATGATGGAACATCGTATCATAGCTGTGTTTGGACTTGTTAGAAAAGTCTTGGAATGAACTTCGATCACGATTAGGTTTCAAGGTCTGATGATAAAACCGGATTTTTTGGTTTTTACGTGCATTTATAAAAGCGTGTTTTTAGTGTTTTTTTTAACTATTAATTTATTTTGTTAAAATTTTGTCTATTATTTTTTATTTCCTTTATAAAGACAACTTTTTCTGTAAGGACCTAGTAATATACATAATAAGTAGATCGGCGTATTTCTTATGACAAATAATATATTGTAAAGCACTTATTAAAGGGGAAAATATACCTACTTAGGTAACCGCAGCATCTCTGAAACAAGAGACGCGAGTATTCTCAATGTCGCACGTTGACCTTTGGCTATACTTTCATAAAGGAATCCACTTTCTACCAAACGAGCCCACACTTGACCGCGAAAACAGGTATTGACACGCGCGAGATGAACCGGAACTCTCATCTCGTGTCCTCCTCTTACAGTGCCGTCTCTCATCTTCTTCTGTTTCTATAGTAATTCTAGATTCTTCTTCTGTCCTGTCTACCCCAGAACGGGCTAGTCCCAGTTGGGTGACAGAATCAAATAAGCAAAAGGTTAAGGTTTTGCCATTCGGTTCCTGTAATTTTTGTAAGCAAATCTATGTTTTATAGTAATTAATTCTTTAATAAATAAATAATTTAGGATAGCAATTTTCTCTCTTCGAAGCCAAAAGATTTTAAAATTCAGAAATCGCATTTCCATTAAAATTATCGGCAGTAAGAGACTTCCTGCGCAGTCTATACTGAGGTTTTGTGCCTGATAGGTACCTAATATATAGTTAAAAGTAATAATAATTTGATCAGCAATAACAGTAAAACACTGCCGTTACAAAAAGTTACTATTGTATTTAGAACTAGCTGACCCATGCCCACTTCGTTGGTCGGTAAAACTTTATACTTGTGATGAAATTATGAGTGTGGTTCGGTTAGTAGGTACTGAGTGCTATTATTTATTTCCTGACTGCCAAAAGAAGGGTTATAATTTTACTGCATATGTAGGTATGTATGCCAATTTGACTATATTACCGTTATTTGTGAGTGTCTTATTTGTGAGTGCCTTATCTCTTTAACGATTTATGCAGTAAAAGGGAAATTATATTCAGTAAAAGGAAAAGTCTTTTGTTTTAAACACTGCAGACGATTATAATATTAGTATAGATAGATTACGACACGGTCGCGGTTCCATACCTATGTCGTATTATCTCTTTAACTATTTATGAAGTAAAAGGGAAAAGTCTTTTGTTTTAAACACTTAAGACGATAAATTTACTTATTTTGATAAGAATTCATAATTGTTGATAATATGACCAATAAATATGACATAACGGTTTAAATTATTTTTTTCATATAAAATACTACTTTTTGTGACTTAAATATATAGTTAGACATATGCTGTTGCTGTTTTTTTTTGTAGGCATTATCAAGCTTTTCAACTTTTCTCTAGAACTTAATCATCTTTAAGGCAGCGTCGGTTAGAAACGTTTTCGTTCGACCGTTTTTTCTCCGACTTACTTTGCAAATCAGACTACCACGAAAAATTCTTTTCATTTTTCGGATTAATATATAGCCTATGACACTCACAAGTAACGTGGCTTTCTATTTGTAAAAGAATTTTCAAAATCGGTTCACTATATCCAGAGATGACTTCTTACAACCTCACAAACTTTACCTCTTTGTAATATTAGTATAGAGTATTTGAAACGATTTGTTCGTTTTTTACAAGCTTTAAACAAGTCATAATAAACGTGAGGGAATATATTTTTTTTTGTCTTCAACACAACATGAAAACCATTGATTTTATAAAATCAATGATGAAAACGTAAGAAATATTAAAGATACATATAGAAATAAACTAATAAACGCAAGAAATACAAAGAGATATTTAAACATATTACAAAGTGAGATTAGATTCAAACGTTCTAAATAAATGAAACTTACAAATTTATTTTATTAGCGTCTGTCGCGCCATCGGTCATTGATTATTAGAAACAACTCTGGTTCGATTCTTCGCTTAAAATCGCTAAGTTCTTTATTCACTTGACAGGTGGCGCTGTTTATTATGATTTTAAATGCAAATACTTTTAATCGCTTATTTATGGGTATTATTTTAATCGATTTGCAAGTCTGATCGCTTATTACCTGAAGGCCCGGTTGTACTAATGAACAGTTAATCTAAACGGAATCATCTTCCAGTAGCTAAATAATTTACTACTACATGATTGTCATTACTGGGCTCGATTGCGTCTTTTCGTGAACTAAAATCGGAATTAGTGTAAACGAGACAGGGCAATACGCTAGAGCGGAATAGGGAATAAACGGCTGTTTTTTTCACATTAAAACTACCCACCAAATATCTAAGATCTAAGATCGCACGAAATGTGTTCAAATTTATTCGGAAGAGAATAAGTTCGACAGGTAGTCTTTATCGATGATCCATCTTTTCATATTCTGCTTTAACGTAGGTATTCTAACGCTCTAACTCTATCTCGTTCGCTTGAACTAATTTCAGTTTTAGTTCACAAAGAAACGCAATCGGGCCCATTGTCATGCCAACACTAAACACTTAATTCAGATTCTGTGTTTTGTGGCAATATATGTAGTTGTAATATAACGATGTAATATAGTTTTAAGAAATATTCAGCGATAACGATGACGATGATTACTCTATCGCTGAGTGTCAGAATGCGAATGTTTGGGAGCTAACGGGCCCATGACGAGGTGGCCACGATGACCCATGTATTCAGGGTCGGTCACACTCACGGGTCAACACCCATCCGATGGCCTCCACGCATGGGGTGCGAACCTGGGTAGGACACTGGGTCAACCAGTCTCCCCTGGGAATCAAACCTCTGGCGCTCCTGGACGGTCTGCGCACCGAGCGGCGCAAGCCAATCGATTGTGCTCTCCGACTAACAGTCGGGGGAGTCTGGGAACTGTATTGTTTCCTATAGAGCGGGGGTGGTTGCTTGCTCTTACGGCGACTGCTCTTGAAATGACCATTTGCCATCCGATCCCGGTTCAGAGTCGGGCAAAGGACGCCTTGGTCCGCGATAGATTCGGTGCACACCGTTTCACCGCTTCGTAAGGGAGAGGACCGCGCAAGCGACCTCGAACTCGGAACCAATCGAGAGACCGGAGAAATCTGGTCACAATTGGAAGCAAGGGCGCGAGTGTCGGCCCGCCAGGTAACATACTGGCTATCTCGCGGTAAAGGCGTTGGCTTCTTGCGGGTTGTGGCGTAGCTAGACGTCGGATTTGTTATGTCCAAAGTCTTCTACGCTCACTGCACGGTCGATAGAACGACGAATCGTTAAAACGTCCTGCGGTGACGGGTTCGCCCGTTGTGGTTGACATCTCAATATGTCAGAATGCGCAATCGATTGGCTGAAACCGCTGATTTACATGATTACACTTGAATCTCTACAGGTTAACCTCGGTTAAATAACTTACCGCCCGATTCGAGCAACCCGTCCTTTGTCAGAAAAGACCTCCATCTACTGAGCTGACCTTACAATACCGGCACAAGGTCAGCGACTTCATTGAGATCCGCTTTCAATATTCAATTTTTAATACTATTCAATCACTTTATATTTTAATACGGGCCAGTTTGGTCCTTTGTTTTTAGATACTTTTTATACAGTTTAGTCCTTTGTTTTTACATACTATTTTTACAAACTTGTTACATGCTTTTCATACTTTTTTATACTGTGCAACTATGGATAGTGATATTTCTCCGGACTTGTCTGCAGAAGATCTAGCATCGCAGGAGACCGATTTTGTTGAAGATAAGCAAACAGGAGATGAAGGGATTGTCAAATATATAGAAGTAAGCTTTATTAAATCAACTATACTGGGGAGTAACAAATCCGGGTCACTAACATATCCTAACATCTTGAATAATTACTAGGAATACTAACATTCAAATATAAGTATTGTATAGATAACTAACTAGAGCTGTCAACTACAACGGGTGAACCCGACACCACAGGAAGTTTTAACGAAATTTGATCGTTCTGTCTTCCGTAAAGTGAGCGCAGAAGACTCAGGACAAAACAGTCCATCGTTAAACTCCGCCACATACCCAGCGGGCCGACACTCGCGCCCTTAATTCCAGTTGCGACCAGATTACTCCGGTCTCCCGACTGGTTACGAGTTCGAGGTCGCTTGCGCGGTCCTCTCTCTTACGTAGCGGTGAAACGGTGACAACCGAATCTATCGCGGACCACGGTATCCTTTGCCCGGGTGTTCACCCGGCATCGGGTAGCCGATGGTCGTTTCAAGAGCAGTCTCCGTAAGGTCAACAACTACCACCGCTCTATAGGAGACATCTTGCGGTGTCGACTACAACGGGAGGAGACAGTACGGTTTCCAGACTCCCCCGACTGTTAGTCAGAATGCACAATCGATTGGCTTACGCCGCACGGTGCGCAAAGCATCCGGGAGCGCCAGAATATTAACTCTTGGAGAAACTAGGCCTCAGGCCAGAGTCCTACCCGGGCTCGCACTTCATGCATGGAGGCCGCCGGATGGGTGTAGACCCGTGAGTGTGACCGATTCCGAACAAATGGGTCTTCGTGGCCAACTCAACAAGGGCCCATTAGCTTCCCTTTATAGATAACTAGTGGAATTTTACCCGGCGATGCTCGGGTATCCGTTTCCTTTCCCCCGATAGGCCCGGACTGGCCAGGTCGGCTAGTCGGCGATCGCCGAGAGCCCCCGACATAAGGGGGCCCCAAAGGAGCCTCAAAAGGTACCTATTTTATAACTTGGACAAAAATGTAATTATATATGAAATAGCCAAGACTAGAAGAACTGGCCAAAAAGCTGTTAGGTTAGTATACTTCTCGATTAAAATTGTAAATAATACATATCGACCATTTTTTTTCTTTTGATTATAAAAACGTAATCGCAGTAAAAGACAACTTTTTTCATCTATCTATACTAATATTATAAAGAGGTAAAGTTTGTGAGGTTGTATATAGGAAGTAATCTCTAGATCTACTAAACCGATTTTGACAATTATTTTACCAATAGAAAGCCACTTTATTTGTGAGTGTCATAGGCTATATATTAATCCGAAAAATGAAAAGACTTTTTCGTGGGAATCGGATTTGCAAAATAAGTCGGAGAAAAAACAATCGAACGAAAATATTTCTAACTAACGCTCCCGAGATATATGATTAAGTTCTAAAGAAAAGTGATAGAGCTTGATAATGCCTACAAAAAAGTCAGCGAAAGCATATGTGTAACTTTTATATTTAAGTCACAAAAAGTAGTTTTTAATATTAATAAAAAATATTTAAATCGTTAAGTCATGTTTATTGGTCATATTATCAACAATTATGAATTCTTATCAAAATAATTAAATTTATCGTCTCAAGTGTTTTAAAACAAAAGACTTTTCCCTTTTACTGCATATAATTTCCCTTTTACTGCATAAATGGTTAAAGAGATAAGGCACTCACAAATAAGACACTCACAAGAAGACACTCACAAATAACGGTAATATAGTCAAATTGGCATGCAAATACATACATACATATGCAGTAAAAATATAACCCTTCTTTTGTCAGTCAGGAAATAAATCATAGCACTCACTACTAACCGAACCACAGTCATAATTCATCACAAGTAAAAAATTTTACCGCCCAACGAAGTGGGCACGGGTCGCTAGTTACATAAACTCTGCTTACTCATTAGAGTATTGAGGTAGTGCAGTAGGTTTTAGATAATGGCTTTAGCACAGTTTAAGTGTTCTAAATCTAAAAATATTTCTCACCCTTATATTCATACAAAATATTCTCGCTACAAGTAATAAACCACTTGTCATGATTACTATTTTATCTAGTATGTACCATATTTAGAAACAATTTAAAAAAGGTATAAAAAAAGTAAGCGTAAGAAAAAGAATACAATAACAAATCGCAAATCTAGGCATAGGAGTAAGCCTAGTTAGATGTGTGACGTTCCTTGGGTTGCATGGGATTGGGATGGAGTGTGGTCAGCTGATGCGGTCCAGATACACCCACTTAGGTGGTCATTACCTCCAATCTGAGGAGGTAAAACAATCTGGCGCCGAAAGCCTGTTGCGGTTCTTAAATGACACGAGGCTTAGCGCAGAACTATAGTAGGTGGCGAAAACAATAGATCAGCAATGGTCGCAGTGTTACAAGGCTCATAACGACCTTAGAAAAGCCCAACAAATAATCAAAATCAAAAAATCAAATCAAAATCAAAATGTTCTTTATTCATATAGACACAATTAAATATTATTTTTAATTTATGTTCTTATGATGCGTCCAAGCCTTACTCCCAAGCCGTTTTGTCATTTACATAATCAGATATTGTATAGTATGCTTTTTTATACAATTTTGCTTTGATGGTAGCTTTAAACTTATTTACAGATAGTTCTCTAATAGTATGAGGAAGTTTGTTATAGAAGCGTATACATTGTCCCAAAAAAGAATTGCTTATTTTGTGGAGACGAGTAGCACGTACAACAAGGTTATGCTTATGTCTAGTATTAAAATTATGAGTGTCGCTTTTTATTTTAAACTTGTCAATATTCTTGTGGACATACAACAGATTTTCGTATATATATTGTGATGCAACAGTAAGAATATTTATCTCTTTGAATTTTTCTCTAAGTGAAACTCGAGGACCAAGTTTATATATAGCTCTTACAGCACGTTTCTGTAGTATAAAGATGTTATTGATGTCCGCACAGCTTCCCCAGAGAAGAATCCCATAGGACATAATGCTGTGAAAGTAACTAAAGTATACAATTCTTGCTGTATCTACATCAGTCAGCCGCCTTATTGTTTTAACTGCGTATGCCGCAGAGCTAAGTTTTCCTGACATTTTCTCAATTTGTGGGCCCCATTGTAATTTGGAGTCAATTGTTATCCCTAGAAACACAGTTGAAGCAACAGGCTCCAGTCTAGTTCCATTTATTTCTACATTGGTTTGTACCTGCTTAACATTAGGTGTAGAAAATTTAATCACTTTGGTTTTTCTTTCATTTAATAGTAGGTTATTTACATTAAACCAATGGACAACTTTTGAGAGTGCATTGTTAACTTCGTCATAATTGTACAATTTTCGACTAATTTTAAACGTCAAAGAAGTATCATCAGCAAACAATACAATTTCGTGATTATTCCTTATGTGAAAGGGTAAATCATTTATGTATATTAAGAAGAGAAATGGGCCAAGAATGGAGCCTTGTGGGACACCCATGGTGACCATTGATCCTGGTGATCTTTTACCGTTTACATCAACCTTCTGAATTCTATTTCCCAAGTAAGAAGTAAGAAGATCAAGAGCCTTGTTCCTAATGCCATAGTGATGTAATTTCCTAACTAGTGTATCATGGTGTACACAATCAAATGCCTTAGACAAGTCACAGAAGATGCCTAATGCGTCTTGTGACTCTTCCCAGGCATTCAATATACCTGTCAATAGTTCGGTTCCCGCATGTATGGTTGAGCAACCCTTTGTAAATCCAAACTGTTTCTTATGAAGTAAATTATATTTGTTAAAATGAGTGTGCAATTGTCTAAGAATTAATTTTTCGAAAATTTTACTCAAAGTGGGAAGTACGGAAACTGGTCGAAAATTCGAGGGATCAGAAGTATCGCCAGATTTAAATAATGGTATAACTTTACTATGTTTCATCAGATCAGGAAACACTCCAGAAGTAACACAACAATTGAATATATAGGCTAGATAAGGTGCGATTATTTCTATGATGTATGAAATTGTTTTTACAGAATATCCCCAAAGGTCCATAGTTTTCTTTATCTCAATTGTTTTAAAGGCATTTATTATATCATTGCAGTTAACAATAGTGAAAGCGAAGTCGGTAACACATGCGGAAACGCTTTCTTTAAGTAGCATCTCAGCTGAAATGGAAGACGACTTGAGGGCGTTAGTCGTTATTAACGGTATATTCGTAAAAAATCGCTCAAACTCAGTCGCAACTTCCATATCCGCTTTAATGTCTAAATTATTTATCTTTAAATGAAAGTCCCTTGTGCGAGCTATAACCCTATTTGTTTCATTATTAATAATATTCCATGTAGCTTTAATTTTGTTTGTAGAGTTTTTGATCTTATTCTTCAAATAAATTGACTTCGCAGTGGAACAGGCTCGTTTGAATATTTTGGAATAGTTATTTACATACTTCTTAAAAGTCGCACTATGATTATAAGTTTTTTCATTATACAGTTCATACAATTTATTACGACTTTTGTAAATACCAACAGTTGCCCAATCACTAAAGCATAAGCGATCACTGATCGATTTCGTTTTAGGTATGAAGATTCTATTAAATTCAACTCTAATTAATTCAAAGAATGAGTCATAAAGTTGGTCAGGATTGTCATGAATTGGCAACCTTTGTAATTTGCTAATTAAGCTAGATTTAAATTCCCCTAGACGGCACTCAGTAATTGGAATAAAACTAATATTTTTTCTTAGAACCCTAGTGCTTTTCTTAGGAAATGATACTAACTGACCGCAGTGATCAGAGTGCAAAATATTAATTAGTGATTTATAATTGGGTTTTATGTTTGTGAATATATTATCTATACAAGTAGCACTTGAGGCAGTTATCCTCGTAGGTTCAAGAAAAACATTATATAAGTTAAATGATCTAAATAAATTTAAAAAGTTACATGTCAAGGATTTTTTTTCTAATATATTGATGTTAAAGTCTCCACAAATAACAATTGTTTTAGGACTATTGGTTATTTTGAATAAGGCATCTTCCATAATTTTATAAAAAGCTTCATAAGGCGCACATGGTGGTTTGTATACACTCATAACAATGGTTTCCTCCAATTCTATACATGCAATCTCTAAAACTCGTTCGACAGAGAGGCTCACAATATCACGTCTTTCTTTAAATTTCAAGCATTTCTTTGTAATTATTAAAGAGCCACCACGTATCAACCGAACTCTGTTAAATGAGCTGGCAATCTGATGGTTATTGGAACTGAAAATGATCTGATGGCTTTTGAGCCATGATTCTGATATACATAGAATGTCGATATGATTACAGTTCAAGAACAATTCTAATTCTAGCTCTTTGCCTATTATCCCCTGAATATTCTGATGCACCAGATTTATACAATTTTTTGGCATATTTTCTTGAGTAATAACCACTGATGGGGATATCAGATTATTTATATTATTAATTTTCTCTGAAGACAATTGTATTAAATTACCATTATTGCTACTTAAGTTTTCATTTTCATTAATTACATAGCCAGAGTTTCGCTCTATTGTCTTAAAGTCTAATTTAAAGAATATGCAACATATTCTGAATTGTCATTACTTAATGTCAAATCGTTTAACTGCTCATTAGTAGCAGTGGTGTTTGCCGATGTTTTGCCTGAGTAATTCAAACAATATGATAGCCCATTTGCTAACTGTTTTTTGCAAAAATTTGAAAGATAAACATTATCTATTGTGAAAGAGTAAAAATACTTATTAAAAGTATTTATGTCAAACAATTGGAATTTGTCATCATACAATGTCAACGTATGTAATTTATTATTTAGTTTATATCTAGACATATTTTCCATTTCGGGCAACAATTTACTATAAGGAAAAGCAAATAAGACAATTTTTTTCACATTTAACTGTGCCAATAATTCAAAATATTTTATTAATACATGTATATTTGCGTTTCCCCTTCTCCCAATAAAAATCATTAAAGTAGTGTCAGGACAATAACAACTATTAACTATTTTTTCTAATATTTGAGTAAAACTGGCGCCGGGAAAGCAATGATTAGCTACCAGTTCTCCGGATGTTTGTAACATTAATTGGCCCATATTTTTACCTATTTCATCACTGTACATAATTACTTTGGTGTGATTTTCTTTGCTATTTTTATGTAATGTTTTTTGGGAAGTAAAATTACTAAGACTATCATTCAACTCCACACCCTGGGTGTGCAATAGAGATATTGTAGTTCCATCTTCAACACTCTGGTTATTTATTTTATTTACAACCTGTTTGGTTGATTTTCCAGAATCTTCGTAGGACAAGTCAATTGTCATGACAGGAAGGCTGCTCATATTTGAGCAGGCAGAAACTGACGCTATGTCTGGAGCGCTAACGATCAGTTCCTCAAACAGCGACTGTGAATGTGCAGCCGTGGAATTCTGCTTCGTGCGCTCCATCTGTTCTATAGTATTATGTGCCTCTCTCAGCTTATTATTCAGCTCAGCGTTGTTTTGGAGAGTCGTCTCGAACTCAACGCGGCACTGGTCAAAGTTAGATACTATTGATTGAAGGTTACCTCTCTCCTGAATGATATTTTCAAGTTGTAAACTCATTTCTGCCATCTCTTTTTTGAGGTTGGAGTTCTTTTTAATCATTGCTAATACTTCCAACTCATTGTCAGCTCGTTCCTTTTGCAATTTCTCACTCTCAGTTTTATATATTTTCAATCGTTTTAAAGTTAATAAAAAATTACTGTTTAAGTCTTTATAGCGAACTTCTGCAGCTTCTAGGTCTTTTAAAACTGTTACGTATTTATCGTTCAACTCCTCATAGCATGCCTCTGCGAATGCTCTTCTAGTCATCATGTTTAATTACTTCAAAATAGTACAGAGTAGGAAAATGCTGACAATATTCAGTAATACGATAAGTCAATAAAAAAATATTTAAAAAATCAGAACAAACAGAAATGATTAATTCGTGTATAGTCAACGATTATTCGCCGACTTATAAATTTTACAAATTATATTAAATATAAAATTATATTTTAGTACTTATTATTAGTTGTCTTATTATTAGTTGTCTGGCAACGCCGTTTTACGGGCGTACAGGCGGCGCAGGCGGCGTTGTTTGGTGGGTAGGTACCGCTCGTAGGACGATATTTAAATTTGTGCACTGTTTCAGAAGTTTAAAACAATGTTTCTCACCCAAATGTCCACTAATTTCAATGGTGAATGATGCAAAATGAAGCCTATTTCTTGAATAAGTTGACGATTTCGTTAGATTTAAAGATATTGTAACTTCACTACTTTTTTTGTATTTAAAAGGAAGGAGCGACAATTTGACGTTTAAATAGCAGCAGCGTTGCCAGACCCTTTTTTATATGTCTAATAATAATGGGATTGGGATTTTTCAACTTGTCGCTTTATTTACTAAAAAGTAACTATTGTTCCTTATGTAACCTTAGATAAGACATGTAAAATGAATGAAATAAATAAATAAAAAAATAAAAATATTACAGAATGAATATTACACTAGAAACTATAATAAAATTTAGGTGCACAAATTTAAACATATTTTTAAACGTGTATGTTGAATATATTTTAACATTGAACTAACTACCAAAAATTATTTGACTTTGTTGTTATATATTATTTTGAAAATGAATTGTACTTTTTTGACTAGATATTTTTATATTAAATCCTTTATTACTTAACACATATATAATATTAAATATTAATAACTGTTTCTTTCTTTTCTCACATATAATTTTATTTATATTATTTAATCGAATTCTATATTATTGCCGATTATATAATGGAATTGCATTTTTTAAATTATCTACATATATTATCATTTAATAATTTTTATTATTATTATATATATATTTTTTTTTTGAAGACCACATATTAGGGCAATTTACTGTTATTAGCTTTTTACTAAAACTTGTACATCTGTAAGCAATCAAGCAATCAAGCAAACTTGATTGTAATATTAGAGTCCTGTCCACCCTAGAACGGGCTAGTCCCAGTTGGGTGACAGAATCAAATAAGCAAAAGGTTAAGGTTTTGCCATTCGGATCCTGTTATTTTTGTAAGCAAATCAATGTTTTATAGTAATTAATTCTTAAATAAATAAATAAATTACGCTAGTAAACTACAAACTAAATGCTTATTTTTTTATAAAGATCATCAAGTGCCAAAATAGCTGAAAATGTGGTTTTCAAACATGTAATTTTCAAAAAATTCTTGAAGAGGGACCCCTGGACCCCTATCTTCATAAATGAGCCCTTCTTCAGTCTCTAGCCGAGGGCCCCCAAAGGAGCCAGTCCGGGCTTGCCCCAACACTATTCCTCCCTCTCCCCCCCCCCCCCCCTCCCCTTCCATATATTATATTGGTCCAAATTCAAATTCAAATTCATTGAAAATATTGACATCTTATCAAACTATATGATACGGGAACTCCACAAGGTATATCCTTCCAACGAGGGATTTTTTAACAGGATCTCGCCCCATACCATTCTTAGAAAAAAGTGAAACAGTTTTTCCCACAGAATAAATTACAGAACTTGAATGACCCGGAAACTCCCCCGATCTCAACCCGGCTAAAAAACCTTTGGTCCATTTGCAAAAAACGGTTCTTCAAGGTGGATTGTACAACGAAAACCAAGATGATCAGTGCAGTAATTCAAGTCTGGTTTCACGATGATGAACTGAAAGTAAGCTGTCAAAACCTGCTAAATGCTATGCCTGCAAGAGTGAAAGGTGTTATCAACGCAAAATAAGGACACATTTTATATTAAAACCTACCATGTCTACCATGATAAAATGTCTACCATGCCCTTGCAAATAGTCTAATTCCATACGGTATCCTAGGTTGGGGAGGGTCTACACGTATTGTTCTAAATCAGCTTATGACAGCGCAGAAGGCGCTTCTTCGGGTTATTGCCAAAAAGCCCCGAAGGTACTCCTCAAACGACTTGTCTGCAGAGCTGATGATATTAGACATCAGTCAGGTATTTGGAAAAACAGTCTTTCTTAACTACCTCAAAAGTAAAGATATTCACATTAAAGCTGAGCATAAAATTTCAACGAGGAGCGCCACAACCTGTAAACACATTGTACAGAAAACCCGAACATCCTTCGCCCAAAGACATTTTGGCTTTATAGGGCCAAAAATTTATAACCATCTAAAAGAATCTATAAAAACATGCCAACACACTAAGTCAATCCAATTAAAATCTAAAATTACACAACATTTACTTCAACTCGGTAGAAATGAGGTGGAAAAGGCAATAAGTCATATTTTAAAGTAAAGGTCTGCATTATTATTACTGTCATGCATTGCACTACACTTTATATTTTAATACTATTTATTTATTTGTTTTACAAACTTCATATTACGACATTTTATATTAATATTTATTTCCATGACCATGCTATATCAATATTTTAAATGTAATTATAAGTTTAATTTGCATTCGCTTATCTATTGTATATTTTATCATATTTTGTATTTTTCATTTTAATATTATGTGCACATGAATAAATCTTTGCCATACATAGAGTTTTCCTTTGTACGGGCTATGGCCTAGTTAGGCAAATTCTGCAACTATTTAAATTTAATTATAAGTTTAATTTACATTCGCTTATCTATTGTATATTTTATCATATTTTGTATTTTTCATTTTAACATTATGTGCACATGAATAAATCTTTGCCATTCATAGAGTTTTCCTTGGTACGGGCTATGGCCTAGTTAGGCAGATTCTGCAACTAATACAATTGTAAATTTATGTTTTTGAATGAATAAAATTATTATTATTATTATTATTAAAACAATATATACATAACTACCAGTACTCTTTTTGTTTGTTTGTGTCCAAAAATCACTTTTCGAAGAAAAATATTCTTTGTTCCAATTAATTTGTACGGTACTGTACGTTGTTGATTATTTTGTATATTTTTTTTATAATAATTTTATGTCAAATGATCCATAGGCAGAGGCACACCATCCTATATTGCTAGTTATATGTAAAATAAAAAAAAACGGTTGTCTGTAAAGTCGGTTTATTGATGATAGTTGAACGTGATAACGTCATAAGAAAATACTGATGGAATGGTTGCATTTGAAGCAGTTTCATTTAAGATTCTGATATTGTTTATTACAAACACCCAAAAATATATGCTTTTATACTCACCGATTTGACTACAACATGTAAATGTATTATTGTATAGCAGTATAATTGTATAATTGTTTATCGTTTAAAGTTTATTGTTTTTTTTTCATTTGAAAGTTTGAAATCTCAAACTGTTAAATAACGGTTTGAGAAGCGTTTGAGTACGCTGCGCCATCTGGCGGTAGGTAATACGTCGTAAATAAACAATATCAGCGACATTTTACCAACCGCTAGATAGCGCATCGTAATGATAGCTTTTCATACTTTTTTATTTTATTTTTTAATAAAAGTTGCTTACTTCGTTGCACTTCGTTGTACCCACAAGAAAATTGTCCGTTCAGTAATAACATTCCGTATATCAAGAATACATATAAAATTATGTCTAGAATTTAAATCAATCTAGTGATTTTCATTCGTACTATTTTAGACTGAGGTTAGTAAATAATTCTTGTCGCAACCGGTAGATGGCAGCATTTATATTGAATAATAAATATAATAAATGGAACGCCTCAGAGCGAGGTAACGCCGCATGAGTCATGTTTTTTCGTGCGTGCAGCAGGCTCCATCGATTTATAAGACGTTGTCACGTCAAAAAAGGCATGTCATATTTATCAACTATGTATTGTATTTTTTAAGTAGAGTGGCTTTCTTAAGTAATGGCACAGAGTCTTTAACGTTCTTCTTCTATAAAATGACAATACTACATAGATCTAAACTTTCGAATAATTACTTATTTATTTATTTTAAACATATTATAAAACACATAAAAATGGTCATACCAAGTAATGGTGCGAAGAAACAACGGCCCACATTCACATGACCATGCTCAGCGAATACCCAACTAGTCCAAATATAGCCTGTATCTGGGCATACGACTTATTTTCTGACTTAGGTCGAGAAGGCTAACTGACGTAGGTACTCATATAGATACATATACACATATATAAATATAACGATCTAGATATATTATAGTATTATGCTTTTGCATTTTATTACAATATATTACATTTTGTTTAATATATTATATCATATTATATAGTATAATAGTAAACTTATGAAGATTTTTTTTTAAGATATGACTTGCAGAAGTTCGTTCTCTGTCCTTGAATGACCTATGTCGTCAAGAAGCCATTTTTAAATATTTCTTTAGAATAAAATGATATTTTCTATTTCCTTTATTTTGTCATCAAGACGGTTGAATATTTTCGGTGCTATATAGTTGAATTGTCTTTGGGCAAATGAAGAATTAACTCGGGGAACGGCATAATTCAGACCTGCAGATGCTCTTGTAGTTCGGTGTTGCTGGCTTCGTGGTCGTTTATCTGAGGTTCGATGGAAAAACATGAGTGACACTTTCACAAAAAGCTGGCGTATATCTAACACCTTACTTTCTTTGAATTAAATATATATTTAAAAAGAACTGGCATCTTTGCTGAGAACCTAATAATATACTATTCATACATTGTCGGTCTCTTATATGTAAGTGATATTACAAAGTCGTTAACGACGGAAACGATGTCCACATTTTCTCTCTGTCTTTCTATCTTTAGGTAGTCATGTCGAGGAAGTTAACGTAGAGATCACTTTTTCAAAAACAATTAATAAATTAATAGTTAAAAAAAAACGCTAAAAACACGCTTTTATAAATGCACGTAAAAACCAAAAATATTTACACTATTTACACTCAATATTTACAAGTCAATATATAATAGGTTTATTATAACCTTGAAACCTGATGGTGTTCAAAGTCCATTACGTGACCTTTATCACAAGTGCAAACACGACTATGATACGATATTCCGTCATGGAATGCCAGTTCCTGTCTTCCGGCTTCATCATCAGACCTTGAAACCTAATCGTGGTCAAAGTTCATTCCAAGACTTTTCTAACAAGTCCAAACACAGCTATGATACGATGTTCCATCATGAAGTTCCAGTTCATATCTTCCGACTCCATCATCAGATCAGTTCGACAGTACCATATTATTGTATTGTCATCAGAACTACATACAGCTACGATCCTTGGAAGATGGTTAAATTAGTTACCTTAGATTCCATTACATAGTTAGTGACATACAGGTCAACCTAATAAAAGCGTGTTAAAAATCACATGCCGATGAATTTTACGAGAGTGAGATTAGAGTTTACTTTTACGGAATTTGGGTTATTATGCAGAATAGCCTAAATGACACTTTTGCGATTTCCAATAAGAACGAACGGCGTAATAGCCAGTTTCATATTTTTTTGCAATGGTTATACCGCCACTTATTTACATAAATAACAATTATTTATTAACCTTTATTGCCAATGAAATAGCTGCCTGACCCAATTAATTGCCAATCAATTTCTGCGTGACCCAACACACCTGATTTAAAGCAAAAACTAAAACAGTAGACTTATATACGTGGGCTAATAATCAAGAATTTTGAATATTAGGAGGTATACCATTATAGGATTTTTTTAAAAATATATTTTATTTACTTCTTCTGTGGGGCTTTTCTAAGGTCTTTATGAGCCTTGTAACACTGCGACCATTGCTGATCTATTGTGTTCGCTACTTACTATAGTTCTGCGCTAAGCCTCGTGTCATAAGAACCGCAACAGGTTTTTCCTCCTCAGGTTGGAGGTAATGACCACCCAAGTGGGTGTATCTTTTACGCATCGGCGGGCCACACTCGCACATGAGGTGCAGGGGAGTTTCCTCTGCCCCTTGGCAGAACCTGCACATTTTCGTGTCCCGGAGTTTGAGGTTGTACATGTGTTTGTTCAGGCCACACTGCCCCGTAAGCGCCCTCGCCAGTATGAGTAGATTGTTCATATTTAGCAATAAGGCCTCACGGGAAGTCGGGCAGTGTAGCTACGCTGTGAATTTTGTTGTCCGCAAAGTCTTTACATTGACTCAATGGGAGACAGTATGACTCGATGTATTTATAACTCCCTGGAGTGGCGGATTCACTCGTTAGTAATCGACATCCCTCGATGTGCATTCCGACAGTCACAAAAATATATATTTTAATATCTTGTTACAGGTGGAGATGGACCCAGAAAGTGAGGACTTTGAACTAGGGATGAATCTGACTAGGAGTCGTTGGGATCCATATCCATGGGTGGGTATAATACCTAACTTAACCTATGCATAATCGCAACTATATTATTTTGCGAGAGATTATTTTGATCCTGCAGCTTCTGCCCTGGCCTTATGCCCTGCCCGGGGGTTAATGACCCCTTGCTAAGTTGGCCACGAAGACACATTCTGTTCAGGGTTGATCACACTCACGGGTCAACACCTATCCGACGGCTTCCACGCATGAAGTGCGAGCCTGGGTAGGACTCTGGCCCTATGGTCAGTTTCCCCTGGGAATCAACCGTCTGGCGCTCCTGGACGGTCTGCGCACCGTGCGGCATAAGCCAACAACTTGGGTTGTCGACTACAACGGGCGAACCCGTCACCACAGGGAGTTTTAACGATTAGTCGTTCTATCTCCCTGGAGTGAGCGTAGAAGACTTAGGACAAAACAATCCACCGTCTAGCTATGCCACAACCCGTTAGAGACCAACGCCTTACCGCGAGATACCCAGTTATGTTACCTGGCGGGCCCGACACTCGCGCCCTAACTTCCAATTGTGACCAGATTTCTCCGGTTTCTCGATTGGTTCTCCCCCGACTAACAGTCGGGGGAGTCTGGAAGCAGTACTGTTTCCTATAGATCGGGGGCGGTTGCGGACCTTACGGCGACTGCTCTTGAAACGACCATCGGCTACCCGATCCTGGGTGAACAGCCGGGCAGAGGATACCGTGGTCCGCGATAGATTCGGTGTACACCGTTTCACCGCTTCGTAAGGGATAGGACCGCTCAAGCGACCTCGAACTCGTAACCAATCGAGAGACTGGAGTAATCTGGTCGCAATTGGAAGTAAGGGCGTGAGTGTAAGCCCGCTGGGTAACACTCCTGGCTATCTCGCGGTTCAGGCGTTGGCCTCTTACGGGTTTGTGGCGGAGCTAGACGGTGGACTGTTTTTGTCTTAAGTCTTCCGCGCTCACTCCGGGGAGATAGAACGACTAATCGTTAAAACTTCCTGAGGTGACGGGCTCGCCCGCTGTAGTCGACAACTCTAGTTGCTGCTTCTGCCAACATTACCCTTGGCGCGATCCAAATAAAGATAGTACATTTATATTTATATTTACTGTCGCTGTCGACAGGATGTTTTTATATGATTTATTCAATTGATGTCGAAATAAAAATAATAAAAGCTCCTCACATAGCTGCGAAGGATTTCCCGGATTTGAATGGGAAATACTTATGTTCAGTCGAGATGTAAGTATGTATAAATGTGCACAACGATCCAAATAAAGATAGTACATTTATATTTATATTTACTGTCGCTGTCGACAGGATGTTTTTATATGATTTATTCAATTGATGTCGAAATAAAAATAATAAAAGCTCCTCACATAGCTGCGAAGGATTTCCCGGATTTGATTGGGAAATACTTATGTTCAGTCGAGATGTAAGTATGTATAAATGTGCACAACTTTTAACTGTTCCGTGTAGGTACTAATTTGTCCGGAAAATACGTATAAAAATGGAATAATAACTTTATTTTATAATTATTCAGGTATTTCAATATGGTCTCCCTTCAAAGTACTGTCGGCCATACACGAACTGCTTGAAGCAGTCAAGACCGATTGCTACAAGCTGCCGATTGCTCGAAGCGGTCACGACTGCTCGAGCAGTCCGTGTATGCCGGTCAATAGAAGATTGTAGTTCACTAAGCAGTCGCAGCTTGAAGCAGTCGGGTCCTGACTGCTTCAAGCAGTCCTTGTGTGGCTATGATATTTACAAGAGTTCTATGACATATACAAGAGTTCTATAATATTTACTAGGTTTAATGAGAGTCCCTTTGTCACCGGAGAACTGTAACCCTTAAATATTTAATGTTTTTTTTTTGTAAAACCTTTTCGACGAATTCGTTTATATAATGCTGTTATCATTTGAAATAAAATTGGTAACACCTACTCACATAGCAGCGAAGGACGTCCCGGATTGACTTGAAAATGCTTATGTATAAATGAAGCATAATATGTGTAAATTATCTGGTCGTGGCCGCAGATTGGTCGAGTAGTCCTCGGCTCACGATCCAGAGTCGTTATTTTGTGTGTCTTTGAACGTCGGGATGTATACAGAGGAGAAAGACACAATGTCAATATTTGAACCATTTGTACTATGTGGCAAGTAGAGAGCTACTTACTAATTTAGTGTGTTGAGAGAAGTGAAGTTTTTCATTTAATTACGCTCTTTTTATATCCGTTAAACCGTAAGAATGTTTCAACGTCATAAACACATCGACGCCATAAGACTACCGCGAAATCAATACCATGTGAAATGATTCAATTTACATTAATAAAATGCTGGGAATTATAACTGTCGTTTCCCGCGTGAACATACTTAGAATTATACATTATCATCCTTTGGCTACGTAACGACCAAATTTGGTTACACATCAGAACACCGTTGATTACGTAACGACCAATATTGGCGGCTTGCTCCCGGAGCGCACAGTAATATTATTTTCTAATTCAAACGCATCCTAAAATCCATACCAAATATCTAATTATTACCATAGATGCATAGACGGCCGCTAGAATAATTACGCGCGTCATTTCAAAGATATTTCTGGTAAAATTCTATTGTCAAACATCATCAGTTTTTTTTTTCGAGAAATCATCAAAAATTTTATTGGGTTTTATGAGTCTGAATATTTTTGTACGTAAATAAGCAAATCGAAATATTAACTTTGATAGATAATCTAATAAAGATCATGATAGTATTTATAATTTCTAAATAGGGTTCCGTATTTTTCCGTAAGACAAGTACAAGTTAGATATGCAGAGTTTTTTTCACTTTTTAGATTTTTTCATATTTGTTCATAATTATGTAATTGTTTTACAAAATGATATTTCAACATTCTATATACCGAAATTCAATGCGGTCATTGCACAGTTATTATTTTTATTATTACTATAGTAGTTCCGTAGTTATAGTACTTTTTGTCGAGCGCGGCGATATTGCAAGAAATTCCAATAAATTTTTCGCTACTCGAAGGGTGTTATTTGAAGCGTTGCTAAGTGATATATTCCTACATATGTATGGAATTGCATAACTTCGACTTTTGCTATTTAGATTTAATGTAACAGGTTTAACTAACAACCTATGAAATAAATTATCTAATTTTATGTATTTACAGGTTGCATACGTTTTAGAAGATGGTCCAGCTGAAAAAAGTGGCGTGAGGGCTGGAGATGTTCTGCTATCCATCCAAGACACGGACATCGTTGGATTAAAAGTAGGAACTGAATAATTACATTTATTATTATTTTGCTGTCTCTACGAATTAGGGAGCTAATGGGCCCTTGCTGAGTTGGCCACGAAGACCCATTATGTTCAGAGTTAATCCCTCTCACGGGTCAACAGCCATCTGGCGGCCTCCACGCATGAAGTGCGAGCCCGGGTAGGACTCTGGCCTTAGGGCTAGTTTCCCTTAGGAGTCAACCTTATGGCGCTCCTGGACGGTCTACGCACCGTGCGGCGTAAGCCAATCGACTGTGCACTCTGACTAACAACTAGAGTTGTCAACTACAACAGGCGAACCCGTCACCTCAGGAAGTTTAAACGATTAGTGGTTCTATCTGCCTGGAGTGAGCGCAGAAGACATGGACAAAACAGTCCACCGTCAAGCTCCGCCACATGCCCTGACGGCCACATGCCACATGCACATGACTGGAGCGGGGGTGGTTGCGGACCTTACGGCGACTGCTCTTGAAACGACCACCGGCTACCCGATCCTGGGTGAACAGCCGAGCAAAGGATGCCGTGGTCCGCGATAGATTCGGTATAGACCGTTTCACCGCTTCGTAAGTCCACAAACAGTCCACCGTCAAGTTCCGCCACATGCCCGTAAGAAGCCAACGCCTTAGCGCGAGATAGCTAAGTATGTTACCCAGCGGGCCGACACTCGCGCCCTTACTCGCCCACCAGATGCAACCCAACCAATATGTTGCAATAGTAATAATATGTTATTTTTAATTTTGTAGATCAGCAGCATAGCAGAAATTGTGAGAGCGGCCTCTGGAGCCAAAGTCAAGCTAAAGCTATGGACCAACTCTAGACATGGAGATTGCGATCCTGAGGTTTGTGTATAGAATTATAGAAAAAATAAAAGTCATGTGTGTGTTGTCCTGGTCCAAGCTTGCTGGCCTAGTAATTATTTTAATAAAACGTCTTCACGAAGTCAGTAAACTAAAAGTGAACTATTTTATTTTTAATTATTAGAAACAATTTGTTCGCCCCGTTGACGTGCATTATCTCTGTAAACATTCAGTGCTTAAAGACGGTTGCGCATTCTGTGAGTCTCGGCTTTCACTTGAGCACGGCCCATTGACCCGGCTTTCTGAGTGTGCCATCGTAAGGCTGCCCTCCCTACGGCAGGTATGTCATGGCGTCCGCGCGCCCCTCGTGACGCTTTTCATTGCCTCGCGCCTCGCGCCGCCGCCGCACGCAGTCGGTTGCCCTCAGCGCTCAAGCAATTAAATATTTTTTATAAATATTTGTGGTTTATGTATTTATCCATATAGATATCTATAAATTATCGTATTCTACTCCACCAGACCTTGCATTTAATACTAAACACATATGTACTTATTGTATGTATTTACTGTATGGTACATGTATATATTACATTATATTACATTACATTACATTTTCGTCGTGTCCAATTGACGGCTAAAGACCGCTCTTGGACGTGTCAAAATAATTCTGTTATGTAGTAACTTTCATTACTACTCTTTACTGAACATACATAGGTAGTAAAGAATTAACTACTAGATTGTCAAACTATAAATATAAATAATCAAAATAGAAGCCTAATATTTGAAGTAGTTAGTAATTCGAAAAGATACGTAGTAAAATTATTCATCGTAATATTCAAATTGTCAGTAAAATGTTAAATAATCAAATTAAAGCTACGGTATGCATTTTAAACTAAAAGTACAGATATAAGACCATAAAATACGATAGACCATAAGGCTCTACTTTTTTAAGTAATTTAAATTAGCTTAATATTTTAAAAATCATGGCCCTCAAATTCAGCCAGATTATAGAAAGGGTGGCCTATCAGCATCTCCTTGATGTTGTTTTTGAATTTTATGTCCTCCAGCTGTTTAAATTTTGTAGGGAGTAGAGTATAGAATTTATAGCTAAGGTACAAGTGGCTTTTCTGTACTTTTGCCAGTCGCATTCGGGTTACGCATTACGCGGGTTACAATTGTCAGTAAAATGTTAAATAATCAAATTAAATCTACGTTATGCATTTTAAACTAAAAGTACAGTTTTTTTTTTCTTTTCTTTTTCTTACGATAAAAAAAAAATTGTTTTCTAATATGTATGGATGTTTGCCAATCTGTATCTGACTTGTATACCAGTATACTAATAAAATGAATATGAATATAAGACCATATAAAATAATCAGACAATAAGGCTCTACTTTTTTAAATAATTTAAATGGGTACAATATTTGAAAAATCATGGCCCTCAAATTCGGCCAGATTATAGAAAGGGTGGCCTATCAGCATCTCCTTGATGTTTTTTTTTTAATTTTATGTCCTCCAACTGTTTAAATCTTGTAGGAAGTAGATTATAGAATTTAATGCTAAGGTACAAGTATCTTTTCTGTACTTTTGCCAGTCGTATTCCGGGTACGCATAAAAGGGAGCTACCGCGCGAGTGAATGTCTGCATTAATTGGTGTTTCTGCTAGGTGCTGTCTAGCATACATTAAACACTGGTGTATGAAACACCGGTATATTTTCACGTATTTATTGATATTTGGACATTGGGACAGTTATTTATTTGATATTTAGACAGTATAGATATCCTATTGTACCCGGGATCACATGTTAATTCTAGCAATACTACATATTTCTAAATCGATTCAAGCATTTAGAAGTTATGGTGTTATAAAGAAACGCTAAACATGTATACATACATAAACCCTGAAAATATTACACTCCTTCTTTTGGAAAGTCGTGTAAAAAGAACTTCACACGTAAGGTAATTTACATTTATTTCGTGTCACACATGTCAAACTTTTGAATCGCGAGCTCGGTGATTCATATGTTTGCCAGCCCTCAAGCAGTTTACTACCTTTCCTTTAGTGATGTTGTAGAAACGTGGATACCATTGATCCGTACTCATTTCTTCGGTATTTATTTTCAGTCATTGTGCTGTGGTCCGCTACCTTCGGGATTAACCTCATCGAAAGCGGCCCTGACGGCGATTCTGACGGCACTGGAGTGCCCGGTCTGCGGAGGGACCTGGTCTTCAGGGTCTGGAAAGCAAGGGACACAGTGTTCGAGAGGTCATCTTCTCTGTGGGTACTGCAGGACAGCAATCAACAACTGCCCTATGTGTCGCACGCCGTTTTACTCAACAAAAGATCCGAGATCGAGAAATATATTCGCCGAAAGTGTGAGTTGTTCATCTTCATTTAAGACATATTGAATATTAACGGTTCTGTACCGCTGAGGTAACCTCAACAGTACCTCATTTGCTGTGTGTTCCAATAGCGGTTTCATCGGAGGCGCGCGGAGAAGAAAAACACGGAGTAATTGTTCGACGGTTGGTTTATTTCAGACTGGGGAGCGGGCGAGCTTGTTAAGACCCGCTCTCGTTTAGACGGTGTGCATTCCTAAAGGTGATAGAAGATTTAATCTGACTCCATTATTTCGCACGAGTGGAAAAACCGCACGTAGCAAATTTGAATTGCTTTCTGGCGGGACAAACGACGTACTGTCCATACTCTCATGCAGGTTGGACTGCAAGGTCAGTTTCTTTTGCTTCCTCGAAGAAGTGAATTAATTGGAAAAAACGGGCGTACTCTAAGCAATAGAAGTTGGTTAAACAGTATTAACCTGGTGGATTACGTTTGAATTCTGGAAACGTAGTCTTATAACATAGTTGACGTTGTATATTGCTGCGGGCGAGCCCGCAATCTCAGGATGTTTTAACGACCTATTCGTCTTTTCCGGGAATTAATGGTGCCAATGCAGTTAGACTATTATGACCCATGTGCCAGGGTCGGCCCTCACAGGTCACAGTCACAGCTCAGCACCTGTCCGGTAGCCTCCAAGCAGAAGTTCGAGCCCGGGTAGGACACCGTGCCTGCTGGCCAGTTCACCTGGGAACCGTCCTTGCGGCGTTGTTAGCCAATCGACCGTACACTACGACAACTAGAGTTGTCGACTACAGCGGGCGAGCCCGTCACCTCAGGAAGTTTTAACGATTAGTCGTTCTATCTCCTTGGAGTGAGCCCAGAAGACTTAGGACAAAAACAGTCCACCGTCTAGCTCCGCCACAAACCCGTAAGAGGCCAACGCTTTAACCGCGAGATAGCCAGGAGTGTTACCCAGCGGGCTTACACTCACGCCCTTACTTCCAATTGCGAACAGATTACTCCAGTCTCTCGATTGTTTCCGAGTTCGAGGTCGCTTGCGCGGTCCTCTCCCTTACGAAGCGGTGAAACGGTGTACACCGAATCTATCACGGACCACGGCATCCTTTGCCCGGTTGTTCACCCAGGATCGGGTAGTCGATGGTCGTTTCAAGAGCAGTCGCCGTAAGGTCCGCAACCACCCCCGCTCTATAGGAAACAGTACTGCTTCCAGACTCCGCCGACTGTTAGTCAGAAAGCGCAATCGATTGGCTTATGCCGCACGGTGCGCAGACCGTCCAGGAGCGCCAGAAGGTTCATTCCCAGGGGAAACTGACCATAGGGCCAGAGTCCTACCCAGGCTCGCACTTCATGCGTGGAGGCCGTCGGATAGGTGTTGAGCCATGAGTGTGACCAACCCTGAACAGAATGGGTCTTCGTGCGTGGCCAAATCAGCAAAGGGCCCATTAACCCCCCAGAAAACTTTGACAGAAACAGATTGTGTCCTATAAAGCGGGGCGGTTGTTTACCTTGTAACAGTTGCTCTTGAAACGGTCGTTCGGCTACCCGATACCGGATGAACAGCCGGGCAAAGGATGCCGTGCTCCGCGATAGATACGGTAAACGCTGAATCACCGGTACGTAAGGGAGACGACCGCGCAGGCGACCTCGAACCTGTACCAGTCGAGAGGCCGGAGAAATCTAGCCATAACTGTTAGCGAGGGCGCTTAGTCTGCCCGTTTGTTTAACTACCTGGTGCCGGGCGGTAAGGGTTAGTCTCTCGCGGGCTGGTTGACGAAGCTAGATAGTAGATTGCCATTACTATGTCTTCTAAGCTCATCCCACGACTGAAAGAACGATTACACATCGTTAGAGCAGCCTGGGGTGACGGGTTCGCCCGTTGTAGTCGACACCGCCCAACTGTTCACTTTCCTCGCTTCCTGCAACGACTTCAGCTGCTCAGTGCGGTTTCTGCTTTTAATTATTCTACGTAGACCATATCGCCATCCCACTAATGAACTGTTGAATGAAAAATTGACTTTGTTAAGTTAATAAACCAAATATTTCACTTCATTACTAGGCCTACTGGATCTATTCCTGACGGCCGTGAAGAGGAAGAACGAAGAAAATTAAACTGTCAAATGATGAATTTCAACACACACCGCCTAACACAGCGATGTATATTAAAGACGCTGTTTTCTCTTATACAATTAGATTTTACAAACTGTATTAGAGCAAGGGGTCGCGGCTCGTACCCTATGATACTCGTGAGGACAAAGCGATTCGACACACTTCAAAATCGGTTCAAGCGTTTAGAAGTTATGGTGTAATAAAGAAATGAAAACATACATACAAGAATCCTGAACATATAACACCCTTGTGATCAGTTGTGTGATAAAAGATAGGCCGACTATTTATGTATGTTCACGATATTCAACGTTCCAGACTAGTGAACCCAGGAAAGATATCTTTCGAGTGCTGTTGACTTTTTGTTAACGTGAACTAGGCACATATTATGCTTTATGTGAATCGCTTATTACTTACGGCATAATTGGATGGGGTGGATGTGGTAAAACCATGCTAGAGCCATTGCAAGTTGCGCAGAAATTTATATTAAAAATTATTCTACGTAGACCATATCGCCATCCCACTAATGAACTTTATAAGGAAGCTAAAGTTCTTGATTGTAGGCAACTTTTTCTAAAAACTTCCCTCTTAAGGCTATTTTTGGACAATAACTCAAATTTAGGAATAATTCAGAACCGGCGACCAACAAGTCAAGTTTTAGAAAATAGCTTAATAATACCCAGATGAAAAACATCATTTGAACAATGACATTACTCTTTCAATGCACCGAGATTTTACAATCTGATCAATATGGAAATAAAAATGAATTTGACATTTAGGGAATTCAAAAATAAATTAAAGTAATGGTTATCGAATCATTACAGACTAACCATACATCAAATGTTAGAAATAATAGTTAAAACTTAGGTGCACAAATTATTAACATATTTTTAAACATGTATGTTGAGTATATTTTAACATTAAACTAACTACCAAAAATTATTTTGATTTTGACAATGAATTGTACTTTTTTGACTAGGTATTTTTGTAATAAATCCTATATTACTTAACATATATTTAATATTAATGACTGTTTCTTTCTTTTCTCACATATAACTTTATTTATAATATTTAATCGAATTTTATATTATATTTATTGCCGATTATATAATGGAATTGCATTTTATTTATTATATTTTCTTTTAATATTTTCTTATTAAAATTTTTGTATTTTTTTTTTTTTGAAGACCACATTTTAGGGCAATTTAGTGTTATTAGCTTTTTACTAAAAATTGTAAATTTTTAAGCAATCAAGCAATCAAGCAAGCATGATTGTAATATTAGGGTCCTGTCCACCCTAGAACGGGCTAGTCCCAGTTGGGTGACAGAAACAAATAAGCAAAAGGTTAAGGTTTTGCCATTCAGTTCATGTTATTTTTGTAAGCTAATCAATGTTTTATAGTAATTAATCCTTAAATAAAAAAATAAATAAAAAATAAATAATCTCGGTATCCTGTGACAGCGACGTCTTTTGTCTACAGACTCTCTTTCAAACTCACCTTATATCGCTTTTCGTAACGCAATACTATTGTTTTGGTTCTTTCACAGGTGTACACGTCGATAATAGAAGCCTTTAGATTGGACAAAACATCTGACAACATTGAAACTCACGCTTGCCTCAATAGAAGAATAGTCGGGAGTGCGACAAGAAGACCTAAAATTCCTACGGTTCGAATAGACGGAGTATCTTCCTGCCACGATTTGTCTACAACTTCGAGCGTCTCCTGCGAAAATTTGACTGTAAACAATCACTGTCAGCGATGTCGACATTCTATATCTCCACAGCCCAAAAAGAAAGTGACTAATAAACTGCTAGCAAGACTGCTGACAGCGTCTGCTAACCCATGGAGAGCGAAGTCAGTTGAAGATTTGAGGACAAACGAAGGCGTTTCTCCGGAGATTTCCAGATCTGCGTCAGCGTCGAATGTTGATGGGTTAGTCCGTTTAATACATTTTTAATGGTTCTTGTGCGGTATCTACCTACCATGGTAGAGTCATCATCATCATTATCATTATCGCTACAACTCATTGAGAGTCTTGGCTTCATCATTAATTATATAGGGTGTCAGATTGCTCAAATTATGTAATATTACTTAGATTGTTTAATAATAATAAATTCGTAAGTAACGACCTTCGGCTACGTAACGACCGAATTTGGTTGCACATCAGAACACCGGTTACTACGTAACGACCAATATTGGCGGCTTGCTCCCGGAGCGCACGGTAACATTATTTTCGAATTCGAATTAACGCATCCTAAAATCCATACCAAATATCTCATTATTACCTTAGATACCTACATAGACGGCCGTTGGTCTTAGTGGCCAAACTGCAACAAGGCCCGGGAGCTAATGGGCCCTTGCTGAGTTGGCCACGAAGACCCATTCTGTTCAGGGTTGGCCACACTCACGGGTCAACACCTATCCGGCGGTCTCCACGCATGAATTGCGAGCCCGGGCAGGACTCTCGCCTTAGGGCTAGTTTCCCTTAGGAGTCAAGCTTCTGGCGCTCGTAAGCCACTCGATTGTGCATTCTGACTGTCGGGGGAGTCTGGAAGTAGTACTGTTTCCTATAGAGCAGGGGTGGTTGCGGACCTTACGGCGACAGCTCTTGAAACGACCATCGGCTACCCGATCTTGGGTGAACAGCCGGGCAGAGGATGCCGTGATCCGCGATAGATTCGGTATACACCGTTTTACCGCTTCGTAAGGAAGAGGACCGGGCAAGCGACCTCGAACTCGTAACCAATTGAGAGACCGGAGTAATCTGGTCGCAATTGGAAAAAAGGGCGTGAGTGTAAGCCCGCTGGGTAACACACCGGGTTATCTCGCGGTTAAGGCGTTGGCCTCTTACGGGCATGTGGCGGAGCTTGACGGTGGACTGTTTTGTCCAAGTCTTAGGAACAAGGAGATAGAACGACTAATCGTTAAAACTTCCTGAGGTGACGGGTTCGCCCGTTGTAGTTAATAACTATATTTGCAACAAAGCCCATTAGGTCCAATATCAATACGTACAGGCTTATTTTCTCGTCCGATATATTTACCATCTCTTTTATTTCAGAAACAGTGGACTCTGCGCCTGCGGCACCGCCATAGAAAAGTCCGAACAGAGCTCGACCAATGGAATAGCTGGATCTTCCATGAGCTTAACGCAAAAATAAAAAAGAGTTGAATGAAAAATATTCTTTTAATCTATAATTAGGACACTACAGCGATATGTCGTCATCATTGGCGGTTTTGCTGTCTTTTGTATTCTGTTGAGTGTTGTTCCTCTCCAGAGCCAAGGTCAAGACTTCTGCCAGCTTGTGGGCACAGCCGATGATCTCCTTGGTTTCACCAGTAGTTAAGGATACGCCGAAGAACTCCAATGACTTGCTCAGTTCTGACCTATAAAAAACAATAAAGGTTTATGCAAAATTATGTCTTTCTAGCATAATTAATTTCAAGTACCCAAGGATTGGACTAACAGCATCGTTGTGCTCTTCCATAAAAAAGGCGATAAGACCCTTCTGAAAAATTATCGTCCTATTTCACTTTTAAGTCAGGTGTACAAAGTATTCTCCAAAATCCTGACTACACGCTTGACACAAAGACTGGATGAATATCAACCCCCCTGGGTTGATATTCATTCATTCATACTGTTCCCTAACAGGCAGGATTTCGGAAGGGTTTTGGAACGATCGACCACATCTTCACACTTCGGCAGGTTATCCAAAAGTCCGAAGAATACAATAGGCCCCTTTATCTAGCCTTCGTCGATTATGAAAAAGCATTCGACTCCATAGAACACTGGGCAGTCACCGAATCGCTACATCGATGTCATATAGACTACCGGTATATACAGATCCTGAAGAGCTTGTACAAAGCGGCAACAATGACCGTACAGTTGAAAGAACTAACAGACCCTATACCAATCCAAAGAGGAGTCCGACAAGGTGACGTTATATCCCCTAAGCTGTTCACCAACGCTATGGAGGATATATTCAAGACATTGGACTGGAGTGGCAAGGGAATCAACGTTGACGGCGTGTATCTCAATCATCTGCGCTACGTGGATGATATAGGGTTACCGGGTAAACGGTGGGTCAGTTGGGTACAGTGGGTCACGCACATATTGACGAAAATAAGTACGATAGCGCAGACGCTTGTCCGCTCACAGACGCCTCCCTATAAGCAATCCCTGCTCCGCCAGTTCCCGCGCAGCTGCGCCCAGATGACGACGTGCTACGGCCGATTTTATCGTGACGCTCATAAAATATTTTGAAATGTGAGTTGATATTTTGTTTATAATTCCTAACTTATAATAGATATAGGTAAACTTGTATTACCATACTGTGACCTTGTTAGTACGCTGTAATATATCACATAGATGATTGACTAGCTTTGTTCTTAACAGGTTGGTTCTTGTTTGCATTTAACATAGGTCTATGGTCAAGGGTGGGTCTGATCCACTGTGTACTCAGTGGATCGCGATTCACTGTGGACTCGTTGTTGAGGCGATGCGCATGGTTCTGCTATGTTTTAATCATAACTAATATACCTACAGGAAATAGAAACAATTTACCTATTATAAAGCTAGGTATATCTTTGATGAAAATAAAATGATTTTTTTACAGAATGGGCAGAAATAAACCTAGTAGAAAAATTGGTATTCATACGGAAGATCAAATGAAAAAGGCATTAGATGCTATAAAGGCCGGAAAAAGCATCAGGCAAGCAGCGAAAGAGCATTTCATTGCTTTTTCTACTCTGCAAAGATATCATGGAAAAAAAAATCCTGACCGCCTGACGCCAAATTATTCCGTCAGGAAAATATTTAAGGCTGAACATGAGGAGGCCTTACGTGATTATTACCAAAAGTGTGCCTTAATGTTTTATGGTCTTATCACTAAAGATTGCCGCAAAATAGCTTATGATATGGCAAAAATGAACAATATACCAGTTCCTGAGAGTTGGGAAGCGAACAAAATGGCTGGCATAGATTGGTTCCGAGGGTTTCGTGAGCGATTCCCTGAGATGTCATTACGTAAACCTGAAAACTGCAGCTTGGCGCGAGCAACAGCGTTCAATAGGGAAACTGTTAAAATATTTTTCGACAACCTTCAAAATGTGCTTAGCCGCAGTCCAGCCTTTGCAGATGGCACGCGCATTTATAATTTAGATGAAACTGCTACAAGTACTGTGCAGAAAAATCCACGAGTTTTAGCTCCGAAGGGAAAAAGGAATATATGCAAAGTGTCTAGCGGTGAAAAAGGTACACTTGTCACAACGTGTAATATCATAAGTGCAGGAGGTGTTCCCCTTCCACCCGTATTGGTCTTCCCACGCAAGAATATAAATCCTCGCATGAAAGTTGGGACACCACCTGGTTCTCTTATCCTCGCCACTCCTACTGGGTGGATGAATACTGAAACGTTTGTACAGGTGATGCAGCATTTTGTGCAGAGGTCAGGATCTACGAAAGATTCTCCAACAGTTCTCATCATGGACAATCATGAATCACATCTATCGATTGAAGCACTTAATTTGGCTAAAGAGTCAGGGGTGACTGTGCTTACTTTACACCCACACACATCGGCGAAACTTCAGCCGTTAGACGTCGGCATCTATGGACCGTTTAAATCTTACTATGCATCAGCGATGGAGTCATGGATGATGCGAAATCCTGGATGTCCAGTGACCATTTACGATATTGGAACACTAGTTGGTCAAGCTTTTGAAAAGAGTATGACTCCACTTAACATAAAGCAGTCATTCAGGAAAACCGGAATATACCCGTTCGACAGAGATATATTCTCGGAGGAAGACTTCATGCCGAGCAGCGTCACTGACAGGCCTGCTGCTGAGAAACCAACAGGTATGCAGCCTACCTAACACTTATTTAAATATTTTTTTTAGTTATTTTAAGGTGTCGAACCCACATGCCAACAGTATTTTTTCCTTTCAGATTTTGAAGATACTCCAAATCCCTCTGTGATAGACGCAATTGAACAGTCGATTGTTGAATCTTCTGTTCAAATCACAAGTGATGCGTCTGTGTCTGTTACGCTATCTTCAATAGTTTGTGCTACAACTCCACCTTCCCTGTCTCATATGTGTTTGGCAGCAATAATCCACCCTGCTGATGCAATCCCAAGACAACGATCACAAGAGAACCATTCTCTTCAGTCACAATCTTCATCACCACTACCATTAGTGGCTAGACAAGACCCTGATGAAACCTCTCCCAGGTCATCACATGCCAAAGTTGCCTTATCTGTCCGGCTAGTTACACCAGATGAATTCCGAAAACCTTTAAAGGCATCTGCAAGAAACAAAAAAAGAAAGCCGAGGCGATTAGGCAAATCTCTTATTGCAACTGACACACCGGAAAAGAACGAAATTGAAAATAATAAAAAGGCAATTAAAAGGAAGAAAGTTGTGCAACCCACTGTCAAGAAAGCTATTAGAAAAGTTCTTCAAAGCGACTCGGAAGAGGATTGTGAAATTGTCTTAGATGATGACTCACCAGATGAAGGGAGCTGGTTCAGTGATGAAGATAAAGAGAATATTATTACGCAAGAGACGCTGATGAAGCCGTTGCCAAGAATGCCAAGAGAGGGAGAGTATGTTTTAGTAGAATTTGCGCTCAAAAGACAATTGTTGTACTATGTTGCTAAGATACTAGAAGAACGAAATCATACATTCGAGCTCTATGTGAGTTATTTGAGACACAAGGAAGGACGTTTTTCCATGCCAAATACTCCAGACTTGGCTTATGTCAAGGATGATAATATTAAGCTTTTATTACCAACTCCTGCGTCAAATGGTAGTACTGTTCGTCAGCAATCATATCTTACTTTTGGCATTGACCTGAGTGGTATAAATATCCGTTAAATTCAAGACATACCTAACTTGATTTCCATTTAAAGTTATTAGTATTGTCGGTTTCGGTTTTCGTTTTAAGTTTTAAGATAATCGTAGTTCTTAGGTCCGTGTGGTTTTTAAAAAAAAATAAAAATGTAATTTCTAGATTAAATTGTCTTTAATTATTTACGTATAAAAACTCCTAGACCCATTGTTAACCAGGGGGTGACCCATTGTTCACCACTCATTGTGCACAGTGGGTCATTTCTGCTCTCTTAAAAAAACCCTATTTCCTCTGCTCTACATTATCGGGGGTCAATGATTTAGTAATTTTCTGAGAGCTGATAAAATATAAAATACATCAAACTAAATTTTAAGCCGATCTGACTGATAGGTTTTGAGATATGAGCTGTTAAAAAAAAGTGACTCACTGTTTACCCGGTGACCCTAGTTATAATCGCTGAATATGCCGAAGACCTACAACTCATGCTGGAGCAACTATATCACGCGTCCCTGCGAACGGGTCTTAAGATGAACATGGACAAGACAAAGGTTATGGCGAAAGCCGATCTCACACCGAATCCCATTTCATTGAATGGACAACCGCTGGAGCAGGTGCAGGAGTACACATACCTAGGACAGGTGATAAAGCTCGGCCGGGACTCGATGATGGCAGAGATAAAGCGAAGAAAACAATTGGGATGGGCAGCCTTCGGGAAGCTGAGCTTCGTGCTGAAGTCCAGAATTCCCCAATCGCTCAAGACAAAGGTGTATAATCAGTGTGTGTTACCGGCTATGACGTATGCTTGTGAGACATGGACACTGGCTGCTGGGATGATCTACAAGCTTAAGGTGGTGCAGCGTAATATGGAGCGAGTCATGCTTGGCATATCGTTGCGCGATCGAGTCCGAAACGAGCTCATCAGACAGCGCACGAAGGTGGTCGACGTGGGTCAAAGAGTGGCCAAGCTGAAGTGGGCTTGGGCCGGCCATGTGGACAACACGACGAACGGTGGAGCAAGCGCGTTTTGGAGTGGAGACCCCGGCTAGGCAGAAGAAGTGTGGGCAGACCACCGGCCCGATGGTCAGATGACATCAAGAAGATAGCTGGACCAGTCTGGATGAGGGAAACGGACAACCGATCCGGGTGGAGAGTGATTGGAGAGGCGTAGTATGCCCAACGGTGGGCGAATACGCGCTGATGAAGAAGAAGAAGCATCATGGCGTGCATGGGCGCGTAAAAGAGAAACATATATTTTGAATTTTATTTTTTATTTTAGTAATAAAATAGTCAATAGTTCTGTGAGGGACCACCCCTCACAAGACTAAATTATTCGATGTGAGGTGGTGGTGTTAACTTACGAGTTATCTCCGTATTTGATCAAGGAGAAGATATTTATTGATTGAATCGATTGAATTTTGCCAGTTATAACGCTTGCCGAATTAACGAGTGCCCGGATTACTTTATCGAGACGCGAGGGTTGCGCGACGGCGGTTATGTAGGAAAGTGGATGAGGATTGTATGTGTGCTCCTAGTATCTTGTACTGGGCACGGCTCGAGTCTGTGGGATTACAGACTGATGCTTCAAGACTCAGGGAAAATGAGGAAAGGAAACCAAGGAGCCGGATCCGTTGAGCGACCTCGTAGAGGGGTACCGGATATGCCGTCGCAACCTTGGGGGAAGGTGATCAATCGGGGACTGATAATTTGGTTGCTTTTTGGCCGGTTTATATAGGCCGTGCAATGATGCAATTTGCAATATTCTGAGTAAAAGTATTGTTTCATCGTGCTGATTCATAGCTGCGCGAGTCAAAATAATAGCTGAATTGTGTCAGTGGATTTCACTGGAAATCGATGCATTTGTTGATCGTATGTAGTGGACTTAAGGTCCGTTACAGTTCCTACAATTGGTAGAATCAAAATTACTACAAGAATGTGTATAAAACGTGTGATGAATGTGAATGTGTGAAAACATCAAGGAGATGCTAATAGGCCACCCTTTCTATAATCTGGCCTAATTTGAGGGCCATGATTTTTCAAATATAGTGCCCTTTTAAATTACATAAAAAAGTAGAGCCTTATTGTCTGATTATTTCATATGTCTATATTTGTACTTGTAGTTTAAAATGCATGGCGTAGCTTTATTTCGATTATTTAACATTTTACTGTCAATTTAAATATTACGATGAATAATTTCACTACGTATCTTTTTGAATTACTAACTACTTTAAATATTAGGCTTCTTTTTTATTATTTATATTTATATTTTGACAATCTAGTAGTTAATTCTTGACTACCTTCAGTAAAGAGTAGTAACGAGACTTACTACCTAAACCAATTATTTTGACACATCCAAGAGCGGTCTTTAGCCGTCAATTGGACACGACGAAAATGTAATGTAATGTAATATAATGTAATATATACATGTACCATACAGTAAATACATACAATAAGTACATATGTGTTTAGTATTAAACGCAAGGTCTGGTGGTAAATGTAAATGTATACCATATATGTACCTACATTATAAGGTATTTATTTATATATTTATTAGTTATTTGTTAGTTACCAAAAGCATAAAAATATATAATTTACAACCCAGTAATTAGCGTTATACTCGTATGCTTCTAAATTTAGGCACACATCTGTCTGAGCCCGGGTTAAAATAAATGTAAAAGTTTGTTTTCCTAATGTGCCATAATATAAAGTATAATAATATCCAAAAATTAGGATGCCGTGGTCCGCGATAGATTTAGTAGACACCGTATCACCGCTATGTAATGGAGAGGATCGCGCAAGCGACCTCGAACCCGTAACCAGTCGGGAGGAAGGAGCTATCCTAGTGGATAATTCCATACGGAGACATCCTTCCAATCTTTCCCGGTGCCACGCCATAAAACGTTGGTCTCTGACGGGCATGTCGGCATAGACAGTAGATTTGTATTATCTCTAAGTCTTTCACGCAAATCCCATGGCTGAAAGAACGATCATATATCGTTATACCAGCCTGGGGTGACGGATTCGCGCGTTGTAGTCGACACCGGCACTGTATATATTATTCTATATGATAATTGTAAATGTTTTATCATTGTGTGAATAACGGTAACGCATAAAAACGCTTTAACTTTTAACGCTTCGAGTAGCGGCATAATTTCATGGCAGACAACGGCAATTTTTTGGAATTTCTTGCAATATCGCCGCGCTCGACAAAGATACTATAACTATAGAACTACTAAAGTAATCATAAAAAGAAGAGCTGTGCAATGATCGCATTGACATTTCGTATATAGAATATTGAAATTTCTTTTTGTAAAACCATTAGATAATTATAAATAAATGAGAAAAATTCGAAAAAGTGAAAAAAAACTCGGCATTTCTAACTTGTACTTGTCTTACGACAAAATACGGAACCCTATTTAGAAATTGTAAATACTATCGTGATCTTTATTAGATTCTCTATCAAATGTAATATTTCGTTTTGCTTATTTACATATAAAAATATATAGATATTAGCTCATAAAAACCAATAAATTTTTTGATGATTTCTCGAAAAAAAAAATGATGATGTTTGACAATGGAATTTTACCAGAAATATCCGCGAAATAACGCGCGAAATTATTCTAGCGGCCGCATATGTATCTATGATAATAATGAGATACATATTTGGTATGGATTTTAGGATGCGCTCGAATTGGAAAATAATATTACTGTGCGCTCCGGGAGCAAGCCGCCAATATTGGTCGTTACGTAGTCAACGCACAACTGATGTGCAACCAAATTTAGTCATTACGTAGCCGAAGGGTTAAAAGGACTCACCTATCTACATTTTTCTTCGTTTTGTCCGTTACGGATTTCTTGTGATCTATGTAAGGCGTTGGACATTCGTCGTAGTATTTTTGCCGACTGCTAGAAGCCCTCGCGCTGTTGTAGTTAGTCCAAAAGTCTGCCCATTCGCCTTGAGCCGTTGAATTCGTCCTCCCGCTCTCCAGGGTTTTTTCGGGGTTTTGGCTTACGCTCCGGTGAAACGAGGTACTGAAAAGAAAGACAAATAAAATGAACAGGTAACTTAAGAACTGTCCATGCCCTTAGTCATGTTTTCGTCTCTTCCTCTCATTTCGCCTCTTTCCCTTATGGACATGTTTTCAAAATTCAAAAACAATCAAAATTATTTATCGAGTTCAAATTATAAGTACATTCAATTTACAAAAGTTTTAACCTAACTAGGCTGCCGCCTGTTCCAAGGTAGACAATTTATTTTAATTATCCTAAGAAATCTATAATATTATATTTATATAAATAAACAAAATCATACATAATGTAACAGAAATATCTTAATTACCTTATAAAAGTTCGTAGGAAAATATCATGAAAATTGTCAATATTATTTTATTTTAAAACATGATAAAAATTATAATATATTCATATATGTATTAATAAGTATTAATATACAAAATAAATTCACAAAAATTAAAATAAAATTACATTTAGAAATAATCAATTTGTATTACTACATATTATACTATTATGTTTTATTATAAAGATTCAATTATCTAATAAGGTGTTCAATGTCTGCATTTGTACAATTTAAGAGGTAAATTTATATGATATTTTAATGTCTTTAATGTTTGTGGTAGGCAATTATAAAATTTGCGGGCAAGATAAGAGAAACTGGATTGGCCAAAAGCGGATCTCCTGAGTGGTATTGCAAAATTTGTTTGTGTCGATCTTCTTGTTACACGAGATTGCTGGCTTTTTTCCTGTTCTCCTAACTCACTCTGGAATTTAGTGAGTCACCAGCACAAACATTTTTCTCACACTCAACACTCTATACTCTCGGAAAAGGTCATCGGAAGAATATGTGTGGGGTTTTTTATTGATCACCCTCAGTATAGCCTTTTGCGCTTTGTAAAGGGTGGCCAGAAGCGTTTTTGCCGCACAGCCCCAAGTTACGAGGCCATATCGAATAACCGACTCGCAGACAGCAAAGTAGACAATTCTTTCGCTTCTGATCTTTGGCTCTTCGTTTGGTCGGTGGACCTGCTAACTCAGCACTGCCGACTTAGCCTTAAATTTTAGACGTGGAGTGATCCAGATAACTTTATTTTACACAAGGATCATCTTTTTGTTAATAAGAGCTACCTAATAAATATTAATGTGATAAATTCATGCAAAATTTTAAATAAAATTAGTGGTTCATATTTTTAAAGTATATAAATACAAACGGAGCTGCCATGGAATTCACCGACCGGAGTCGGGCCCATCATAATACTATTTTTTACACTTCTGGGGGGTGAGCAGTGGATTCCGGACTTACGAACCGGCTGTGGTAGGTTTAGGACAGCTGTCTTGCCACATGTGAGCGTTCACCTTGCCACCCATTCACTCCCCCTTCGAAGCCATAGAATTTGAGATGCGCAAATCGCAGTTTTAGATAATTTTTCTAAGAAAGAGTTGATTATTTTTCTGGAAAGGCCAAGATCTTTAAAGAGGTGAAATAGAGATTTAGCTGGCAGGCCACGAGCGCCAACTTCCACCGCGTGAAGGTGAACAGTGAAGCCGTTCCGGGTTACGGCATTTGCAAGATCATGGTATTTATTTAATTTGTACTCGTGGTCTTTTGGGATATTTGATTCCCATGGAACAGTTAATTCTACAATAAGAGCCACCTTCCGAGATAGAGAGTAAAGAGTTATATCTGGACGGAGGGCTGTGCATCCGAGACTTTCAGGGAATTTATACTGCTTAGAGACCGAATCAACCTCCAGAATCCAATCTGTAGCTTTCTCGATTATTGAGAAAGGTTTTGTAGTTAAATGTTTTTTGCCTTTAGAGCCATCCCGCACAAACTGTATTGGGGGTTTGGAGGATACTGTCAAACCCTTGTTGGCACGAGCCACTGAGAGACTAATTACCTCGCGAATAACAGCGAGAACTTTGTCATGGCGGTAAGTGTACCGTCCTTGATCTAAGGCCACCTTGCAGCCAGCTAGAATGTGTCTAGCTGTGCAAGGGGTATTGCTACAGCAGATTATTATGTCGTAAAATATGACAACTAGGGTTGTCGACTACAGCGGGCGAGCCCGTCACCTCAGGAAGTTTTAACGATTAGTCGTTCTATCTCCCTGGAGTGAGCGCAGAAGACTTGGACAAAACAATCCACCATCTAGCTCCCCCACACACCCGTAAGAGGCCAACGCCTTAACCGCGAGATAGCCAGGAGTGTTACCCGGCGGGTTTACACTCACGCCCTTACTTCCAATTGTGACCATATTACTCCAGTCTCTCGTTTGGTTGCGAGTTCGAGGTCGCTTGCGCGGTCTTAATGCTCGCGCGTTTGTAATGCTCTTGAATAATGTTTGAAACTAATAAATAAATAAATAAAATTTACGATGGACAAGACTATAGATATATTTTTTTTTAATAAAACTATCTAGCGGAGTATGAACTATGAGCACATATAATCGATGACGAAATATAGTTTATTTTTTACAAACAAAAACCCATTCTTTGCATATTAAAAAACATATAATATAATATAACGTGTGCGACCGGTTGAATATATTATATACTGAATATAACAGGCGTTTAAAATATTTCGAGCGCTCGCGCCAAATTACACAGGTTTTTAGCGAGCGGCTATAATTGACTATATGACTTCATCGAACTCACCTTCGTCCTGGAGATTTCTCTCTACTCGAGTGGCCTGATGTCATTTCGATTTCTGAAGAGTAGTCCAATTCGGCATACCTCGAAGAGGCTCTTCTCGACGACGACAACGAGGATTTTCGACTCCTCGGTTTATCTCGGTCCTTGTTGTGTCGCCTCTGAGAGTCTTCGGGAATTTGCGAGGTGCTGTGAGCTGGAAGAGAGTACATACCATTCAGATAACATTAGCAAACTTAAGGCTGTGTGCCTGGCCCTTGCTAAGTTGGCCACGAAGACCCATTCTGTTCAGGGTTGGTCACACTCACGGGTCAACACCCATCCGACATCCTCCACGCATGAAGTGCGAGCCTGGGTAGGACTCTGGCCTCAGAGTTAGTTTCCCCTAGGAATCAAACTTCTGGCGCTCCTGGACGGTCTGTGCACCGTGCGGCATTAACCAATCGATTGCGCACTCTGGCTAACAGTCGGGGAAGTCTGGAAGCAGTACTGTTTCCTATAAAGCGGGGGTGGTTGCGGACTGCTCTTAAAACGACCATCGGCTACCCGATCCTGGGTGAACAGCCGGGCAAAGGATGCCGTGGTCCGCGATAGATTCGGTATACACCGTTTCACCGCTTCGTAAGGGAGAGGACCGCGCAAGCGACCTCGAACTCGTAACCAATCGAGAGACTGGAGTAATCTGGTCGCAATTGGAAGTAAGGGCGTGAGTGTAAGCCCGCTGGGTAACACTCCTGGCTATCTCACGGTAAAGGCGTTGGCCTCTTACGGGTTTGTGGCGGAGCTAAACGGTGGACTGTTTTGTCCAAGTCTTTTGCGCTCACTCCAGGGAGATAGAACTACTAATCGTTAAAACTTCCTGGGGTGACGGACTCGCCCGTTGTAGTCGACAACTCTAGTTGTGTGCCTGGCCATAGGTAGCTAATGGGCCCTTTTCACCATGGCGGCGCAACCAGTCGCGCAACGTGGTGTCTTTGAGATACCACGTCGAGACACCAGGTTTAGACACCAGATAGACGCCAGAATCGCGACATTTATTTTGAAATCTCTATTAGAAAAATCCGGAGAGGAACTATCCTAATTAGGTGGTTTGCTTTGAATTTCGATAATAAACTTTTCTGTATCGAAATTATCCTTCGTAGCGTACGCTGCAACTAAGCAAACGTATTGACAACAACAGTGTACGCATGCGAAAGAGGAGCACTGGCAGCGCGACTGGCGGCCGAGTGAGTGACACGCCATTCAGCGCTATACTAGTTAACGGTGGCGCGACCAGTGTGGTGGTCTAATCCAATCTGTGTACGCGTCCGTGCTGGTCGCGTCACCAAATCGGTTGCGCCACCAAGTGAGAAACATTACATTACATTACATTTTCGTCGTGTCCAATTGACGGCTAAAAACCGCTCTTGGACGTGTCAAAATAATTGGGTTCGGTAGTAAGTCTCGTTACTACTCTTCACTGAGCATACATAGGTAGTCAAGAATTAACTACTAGATTATAAATAGGATAGAAAACGAATTTACCGCGTGAAATTTGTAGGACCCGACGTTTCGGTGACGTTGCAGCCGCCGTTGTCTAGGGTAGACTGAAGAGCTGTCAGTCCGTTGTTTTGCGGGTAGGCCGCAAACCGCTGCCGCCACTGCGTAGGTTATAACGGTGGTGGGGGGCCGGGCTCGGAGCGCGGGAATAGAGATGACGGCTACAAACTCTCTTCTACGTGGAACCCTCTTCTTAAAATGTTCCCGCCGCCGAACGCCGAACGCAAAGACGTAAAACAGGATACAGTGAGTGTTGTGTGCAAGACGGATTTTAAAAATTCCCGCGCTCCGAGCCCGGCCCCCCACCACCGTTATAACCTACGCAGTGGCGGCAGCGGTTTGCGGCCTACCCGCAAAACAACGGACTGACAGCTCTTCAGTCTACCCTAGACAACGGCGGCTGCAACGTCACCGAAACGTCGGGTCCTACAAATTTCACGCGGTAAATTCGTTTTCTATCCTATTTATAATGTCAAACAACCGCGATAGTCTTCGATTTTATATAACTACTAGATTGTCAAACTATAAATATAAATAATCAAAATCAAATAGGAGCCTAATATTTGAAGTACTTAGTAATTCAAAAACATACGTAGTAAAATTATTCATCGTAATATTCAAATTGTCAGTAAAATGTTAAATAATCAAATTAAAGCTACGTTATGCATTTTAAACTAAAAATACCACAAGATCATATAAAATAATCAGACAATAAGGCTCTACTTTTATAGTAATTTAAATGGGCACAATATTTAAAAAATCATGGCCCTCAAATTAGGCCAGATTATAGAAAGGGTAGCCTATCAGCATCGCCTAGATGTGTTTTTGAAATTTATGTCCTCCAGGTGTTTAAATTTTGTAGGGAGTAGATTATAGAAGTTAATGCTTAGGTACAAGTAGCTTTTCTGTACTTTTGCCAGTCTTATTCGTGGTACGCATAAAAGAGCTCTACTTTTTTAAGTAATTTAAATAGGCACAGTATTTGAAAAATCATGGCCCTCAAATTCGGCCAGATTATAGAAAGAGTGGCCTCTCAGTACCTCATTGATGTTTTTTTTAATTTTTTTGTCCTCCAGCTGTTTAAATTTTGTAGGGAGTAGATTATAGAATTTTATGCTAAGTACAAGTAGCTTTTCTGTACTTTTGCTAGTCGTATTCGGGGTACGCATAAAAGGGAGCTACCGCGGGTATGATGCGAGTGAATGTCTGCATTAATTGCTACTGCTAATTGCTATTAGTTTGGCCGTCAAGGCTACCAGCGTCACCTGCATTTCGCCGGCGCAGAAGGGTTGCCAAATCGTACTATAGAATAGAGCAGTCGCATACTATCTATAATCATTGATATTTAGTTGTCTATTGAAATTTTAATATGCCTACTGGCGTATTTGAGGAAATATACATAGGCAAATATGAGGAGGCAAATATGACAGAACGTACATAGTTTTGGTACATCCAATGTCAGTAGCAGTACAAAATTCTTACATCTTGCAGAACTGTTCTGGAGGGAGTATCTTCGGATGCTGTACGTTCGGTTGCTGTTAGTCCTGGAGCTCGAATTAGCTGTGTCGAGGGCGGCGCTGCACGCGGCACACCTGAAAGCATTTTTTTAAATATTTTTGCATACTTTTTTGTATGTTTTAGCTGCCTTTTTCACACGACTGCCCGACAAAAAAGAAAAGTTATATGTTCAGAGTACATCTATATATGTTTTCCGTTTCTTTATTAGACCATTTGAAACGCTTGAACCGATTTAGAAGTGCCACAATGGCAGTGTATATCCAGTGGGAGATCTTGTTTTATTTGTTTGTTTCTACCCTTTATTGCGAAATTTCACAATGGGCGGGTTTATTGGCATATGACAATTTCTTACAACCAACCCTTCTATGAAGTTTTTATATGTATGTATGCGTGTAACATGTGTGTAAGTGTGTGTCTTCTTATTGCATTCGATCGACAGAATTGAAAATGCAATTCCGTTAATTAGATCCTAACGGAAAATGGGGACCCAGCCGGGAATCGAACCCGGGACATTACAACGTAAGATCAGGCAACCTGACCACTATGCCACCGGGCCGTGTGGGCTAAGGCCAGATCTTGGGGTTAAGGCCCAAATTGTTGTTCCCTGCCAGTCTTCTGCTTATACCCAAAGCTCTTTTAGCATTTTGAATTGTTTTATCTAGGGGGCTGTTCCAGGTGAGTCTCTGGTCGAGCGTGACTCCCAGATACTTTACTTCCATGGAGAAAGGGATCTGCCTGTAACCAGTCGGGAAGTCGGAGAAATCTGGCCATCACTAGTAGTGAGAGCGCTTGGTCTGCCTGCCGGGTTAACTACCCAGTGCCGGGCGGTAAGGGTTGGTCTCTCGCGGGCTAGTTGGCGGAGCTAGACAGTGGATTGTCCATTGTCTAAGTCTTCTACGCTAATCCCAAGGCTGAAAGAACGATCACATATCTTTATACCAGCCTGGAGTGACGGGTCTGCCCGTTGTAGTCGACACTGCCCAGCTGTCTAATTATCTCTGTGTTATTAAGGCTCCCTTCCTAGTTGACGCGACTAAAAATTTAGATATTTTTGCAATGCCAAGCGCCCGCGCGCTTTCGATATATACATAAAGATGTATAGGTATAGCGCGGCGACAAGGGAATACGTCCCACCATTGGCAGTGGCCAATTACGAATGACGATTTCGGCTTCGCGCGTCGTCTAATATAGTCGATTTGGCTTTTCAATTATAATATAATAAATTATCAAATGAATAGTTTTTATAAAGTAAAAATTAGATTACAATAATAAAGTAACTTGAGATCACTGTGTTATTTTTTATATCACTCAAAAGTATCTTAAATATATAGAAAAAAAATGATGTTTGGCCATAACATTTCTGGAAATTACGTAATTTCAAACATTTTTTTCTTATATTTTTTGTATGGAAGTTCCTAAAACTGTCTTGGTACTATGCAAATAGACCATACGCTAGTGTAAATTATATTTTTGAATATTGAGAATCATCTCTAGGTTTTTCAAAAACTGAAGACAAATCTCGCTCGTTTTTATCTTTTTGGAAAACAGTAACAGAATAAAGATAATTTACAATTAATATGGAAATAATTTACCAATTTCGTTTTGGCGAAATGATAGCTTAAGGATCGGGTTTTTAAAATCCGGCATAATTGTATTAAAATTCTTTTTCGTGTTCTCACAACCAGGCCACAAAATTATGCTTCATATAGCTTTTGGCCGCCACGGCCGGCACGGCCTCTTAAAGAATTCCGAATTATTATACTCAATTAAGGGATGATTAACGCGCATGCGCGACTATACTATCCGCATTACAAAGTGGCGAGTAAGGTAATTTTTCATCGAAATCGTGCTATCTCTTTCGCACTTGCACGGCCTTATGGAGCGATACCTGTAACCGTAGTGTAGGTAGTTTTACGCATACAAAAGGAATGTCGATAAAGTAATGAAACGAGGGAAATAAATAATATTTCAGTATTGTTTCGTTACGATAAATATTAAATAAGTTAAAAATATAAATATTGATATTAAATTATTAAAATAAAAATATAAAAGTATCAAATTTATAATAGTTGACAATAAAATAAGGAATTTTATCAATCTATCTAATTTAGTAGGTAAAAGTCTTTTAATTTTTCGGATTAATATATAACTTATGACACTCACAAATAATGTCGACAATGATAGAGAGGGGCTATCTCTTCATATTCCGCTATCGCATTCACTCACAGTCCACCTTCGTACTCCCGCGGTCTATTCGTACTTGGTCTGACTGCTAAGACGTTAAAAGCTGTCGTCTTGCTAGAATGTAGCCTTGTACTTAAAGATTGGAAAATACGCTATTGCGCGCTTAACGCTTTTCAAACTGCTTTTCATGTTTATCGTTGTTAATTTGTATTTGTATGTTATTTTTTTTACCAAAGTATTATTAAAAGTTGCTTGTTTGATGGTACTGATTTGCCTATTTCAAAGGTGATGGTAATTAATAACTCATCCTGTATAACGAATGCATACATTTTGCAGTTTCTGTGATAAGACAAAATTCAAATGAATCAGCCTTTGTATTACATTTCCTGAATATTCTCACCTTTCTGTAGAAGCTTCCCTGTTGCGTTCATTTTCAAAATCTGATATTAAAGCCAGGTCCAGCAGTTGTTCCTTGCCACCTAAGGAGTTTCTGTTAGCTCGTTCCCTTCGACGGCGATACTGTAAGGAGAAACGAGATAGGTATTTGAGGTTTGAGTTTATTTATTTATTTATTACTTTCAAATATTATTCAAGATCATTACAAACGATTTGAATTCGCCCTTGAATATTAAATCTAGAGTGTAAGTTTAAAAATAAATAACTTACATAACTAAATTAATGCTAACATTGAACAAGAAAAAAACATAAAAATATAAAACTAAATAAAAGACAGATTATGATGATGACAGATTATGATCTTGGTCTAATTATCGATGAACATTTCTCCTGGCAACCACACGTGGACGAGGTAAGTCGTAAAATATTTGCTAGTTTTCACCCTCTGCAAACACTCAGAAGATTTCTTCCTATGGACACAAAAAAATCTCTTGCACAGTCTCTCCTCTTGCCTCTCCTTGACTATGCAGATGTGGCTTATCTCGATTTATCAGAGGAACTGCTCAACAAACTTGAACGTTTGCAAAATGTATGCATACGATTCATCTTCGGTCTACGTAAGTATGATTGTCGCGTTAAGAATAAAAAAAATAAATAAAAAAGAATCGACACTTCTAAAAAGGTCAAAATGTCTTTCTTGAATAAAAATAATATATCTAGAATAATATCTTTCAGAACAAAATTGTGTTGTAACCAAAATCCATTAATGAAATCACACCTTTAGGCTTAACGACTCGGGACACTGAAAACCTAATTAAGGAAACAGTTCCTAAGTGCATTTCATAAAATTTTTGCTTTCTAATACGGAAACGCCAGCTGTGCTCATTAGCAAGTCTTATAACGATAGGTTACGGTAAATTCCAAAACAAACGTGTTGCGACATCCACGCCTGCTTACTACTGTTCATGTGCTTCAGATTTGCATAACGGATCACTGGACCTGCAAAACTATCTTTGTATATATATTGTTTACTTATATTAAAAAACCTTTAAGATTATTCGCTTATTTCTAAGTGGAAGCGTTAGTAAAGTAGGATTAAAATATAAAAGAAGATATGTACATTAAAATAGGCTCTTATAATATACCGTAGAATACCATTATTACTATCAATCTCATTAATGTATGTTTTGATTAATAATTAAGCTTCAGAATGTATAATTTTAAGAATTATAAATATGTTTAGAAATAGAAATATGAATTAGAAATATAAGCGACCACTATCGGTCAATATCGAAAACACGGCCAAGCCTCTTAATGACTAAGCTCATTAAGCCGGCCAATCGTAGCAATACGAGCCGTTGAATTATATCCCCACTCCTCATTAAACGGCTATGAGCCCCACCTCGACCCGCTGGCTAGGTAGCCGAGGTCCCGGGAGGGGAACGGGTCAGTGGTTAACAACAGCCCGTACGGTCAACATCAATGAAAGTGACTAATATCAACTTTGTGCGCGTCATACAATTGTCAACATTCTTTCTGTCACCCGGTTATTAGTCTTGTGTAAAATAACCTTAAGTTCGGCTTTATTTAAAAACCGTTAGTAAATAAAATCGAAATTGCGCCGCAAAACGCTAGTTTTATTAGCAAATATCACCAAAACATCTCCGAGAAGCCATCTGGAGTCCTGCCGCCCGACGAACAAACCTTGACCGATCCCGCATAATAACCGGCCCGATTCAAGTTGATCTCCGACCTGCAGCGACGACAAGACCCTTCATCGAGAGACCAAGGTGAGCGTTTTTGTATTAAAACTGCATCACATGTACCTACGACTGCCACAACAAAGCCAATAATTTAGATTTATTGGGCAAAGAACTTCAGCGAGCAAAATCCACATCAAAACTGGGAACAACTGTGACCGGATTTACACCCGGCTCATACCCAACTGCCACAGTTTCGAACCACACGGAAACTGTACGGTGACTGACAGGATCGCCGTCGAAACGAACGAACTAAAATTTCGTTTCTTCCCGTCGTTGATCTGGCCGATCGCGACGGCAGCCTGTGGACCCTCGACCACAATATTGAGGCATTCCACCAACTAGTCTGCGACAACCATCGCAGAACTGCCGCGGTGTGTGTACTTAACCGACCCATCCCGAGACTTAAAGAAGTCCCGACGATTTGCCGGCACATACCATAAAGCTGGTCCTTCGAGCCGGATTTTGAAAAAGCGAAAAATAGACCGCTTGCAAAATCGCTGAATAAGATATGTCGACGAAAAATACGCCGTCCAGAAAAAGCCAGCGAATTGCTGACAAGAAGATGGACGGAGGCGCGGAAGCAGCTCGCGACCGAAGCACAGAATCGGTAGCGACCTCAAAACGACCGTCATCGCGGGCGACATCGACTACCAGTCGCAGATCATCAAGATCCAGCGCGACTACGGTAGCAAGACGGCAGCTCGAAGCAGAATTACAAGCCGCCGACGAACGGGCACGCCTGAAGGCCGACGCCGCTGTGACCGCAGCGAAAGCAGAAGCAGCCGCCGCCGCCGCCGCCGCCGCCGCCGCCGCCATTGAACAAAAAATTAAACTGGAGTTGCTGGAGGAGAAATTGGCGCTTAAAAAACTGCTCATCGAAGCAGAAGTCCAAGGAGAATTAGACGAAGAATACGACGACGGCAGCGGCGTCTCCGAAAGCCGGATAGCACCGCACATCAGGATTGCAGCATCGAAAGCGTCCGTTCGCCGCACCACGGCGTGGCTGAACACGCAGTTCGAACCTCATCCAACGCAGCCTACCCAGCCGACAGAGGAAGAAGAAAAAATAGAACAGTGTCAGGACGAAAAAATAGTGCAGTGTCAGGACGAAAAAATAGTGCCGTGTCAGATCGAAAAAATAATGCCGTGTCAGTACGAAAAAATAGTGCCGTTTCAGAACGAAAAAATAGTGCCGTGTCAGAACGAAAATATAACGCCATGTCAAAATGTTAATTTTAGTACTGTGCCCCATCCGTCAATGACATATCATGCCCGAGCAAACTTGCTTAAAGACCTCCCGAAGTTCGCAGGTGATAGTCGAGAATGGCCAATCTTCGTGGCGCTCTATGACCAGGGGACATCCGCGTGCGGCTTTAGCGATGCGGATAACCTCGTCCGACTGCAGCAAAGTTTGCAAGGCGCGGCACGGGAAGCGGTGCGAGCGATGCTGATCGACCCGCGAAACGTGCCGGACATCAGACGCGCGCTGGAGCGTCGATTCGGCCGACCAGGTGCCCGAATTACCGAACTCCTGGACGAGGCAGCGAAAACACACACCATATCGGTAAGTGATCCGTTATGTAAACTTGTGGAGTTTGGTACAGTAGTCTGCAACGTGGTGCATTCTTTGAAAAATATGGGACACGCAGCATATCTGACAAATCCACATTTATTAAAAGAACTTGTAAATAAATTGCCCCAGCATCTTCGTCTTCAATGGTTCTCAGCAGTAAAAAACGAGCACCCGACATTGTTAGAATTTGCAAATTGGGTAGAAAATATAGTAGATGCAGCTTCGTTAGAAGAGTCGTTGCCGACCACTCAAAACATAAACAACAATCGAAATCGTAATTTTTCGAACAATCGAAATCAGAATTTCTCGAAAAAACAAACATACGTCACAAACGAAAACAAGCCGCCCACCTGTTTTAAATGTAAAAAAGACAATCATACTACACCTGAGTGTAAATTTTTGCTTGCGCTGACCATCAATGAACGATGGAATTTTGTAAAAAAAGAACATTTGTGCATTAGATGCCTTCATAAAAGCCATCAGTTAAAAGACTGTAGGAAAAATAACAAATGCGGCAAAGAAGGGTGTCAACAACCTCATAATACGGTATTACACTCTCCCAAGCAAAAAACCTCCGAAAATAATAACACGTCATCGTCCGGGAGCCCAACTCCCTCAAACACGACCATGTCCGGGAGCCCATCTCCTACAAACGAAGCATCGACTTCAAAAACAGTTGCTAATACATGGCACGATACAACTGAAATACTTCTTCGAGTGGCCAAGGTAGAAATTCGCGGCCCCAACGGGTGTTTCAGTACCCTAGCGTTATGCGATGAGGGTTCCTCTATCACCCTACTCGAAGAAACAGTAGCCGATAAAATCGGAGCCGATGGCCCTAAAAGTCCATTGCACTTGGTAGGCGCATCTGGCATGACAATTAAAAACGGGTCTACGCGCCGCGTAAATTTGGAAATTCGCGCCGCAAATAACAATAAATTTTATCCATTAAAAGATGTAAGAACCGTTAATAAATTAGACCTTCCAATACAAAAATTCAGCGCTAAAGACATGATGCAAAGATGGCCGCATTTAAACAAGGTTCCACTTTGCGACGTAAACGGTCGTCCGACATTACTAATCGGTATTGACCACTGGGATCTCTTTGTACCTCGCACTATTAAGGCAGGTGCGCCAGACGGACCTATAGCGACATCGTCACGGTTAGGGTGGACTCTTGGCGGCGCCTCGGGTAAGGCCGGAGCCACACGCGACCACGCGACCCATTTAACTGCGTTAAATGAAGAAGAAAGAGTAGATGAGTTAGTCCGCGAATATTTCAATATCGAAGACCTAGGACCCCATTTACGAAAACATAAACAAGTAACAAACGCCCGCGCTGAACAAATTCTCCAGTCATCTGCCAATCAGGTTAACGAGCGCTGGGAAATCGGTCAGTTATGAAAATCCGACCATACCGACTTACCGCCGAGTCGCGACATGGCCGAACGCCGCCTACTTTCGGTAGAAAGGCGACTGGCAAAAAACGATTCTACCGCGCGACAATACTGCGATAAAATTACAGAATTTATAACGAAAGGTTACGCCGAGAAATTAACTAAAAACGAATGTCAGCTAGAAAGCTCAAAAATTTGGTATTTGCCACACTTCCAAGTTGAAAATAAAAATAAACCGGGAAAATTGCGCCTAGTCTTCGACTGCGCGGCGAAATCAAACGGTGTCAGTTTAAATGACCATCTACTGTCAGGACCCGACTTATTAAACCCGTTAATGGGAGTTTTATTTAAATTCCGACAGGGAAAAATAGGCTTTACCGCGGACATTCGGGAGATGTTTCTCCAAGTAAAACTAAAAAATGACGACTCGCAAAGTCAACGTTTTTTATGGCGAGACCTAGACACCAACAAAGAACCTGAAGAATACCGAATGAAAGTAGTACTTTTCGGCGCTACTTCTTCCCCATGCTTAGCTCAATATATAAAAAACCGTAACGCTGATCGTTTCGAAAGTGCCTATCCGGAAGAAGTAATAAATATAAAAAATAATTTTTACATGGACGACTACTTAGGTAGTACGGACAACGTAGAGTCCGCCGAATCATTAATAAAAAACGTAACACACATCCATAAAACCGGAGGATTCGACTTAGTAAACTGGGCTAGTAGTAACCCACATACTCTCAAAACTATACCCATAGAACACCAATCGAAAGCCAGCGTCACGTGGACAAATCCCGAAGATAACGTCGAGCGCATTTTGGGCTTACGTTGGGATCCTAAATCCGACACACTTGCTTTCGACACCAATTTTCGAAAAATACCCCCCAATTTAATAAACGGTGAAACAATGCCGACTAAACGCCAGACGCTTCAGATCATTATGAGCGTTTTTGATCCCTTAGGACTACTGGGACCCCTTGCCGTAAAGGCAAAAATCTTGCTGCAACATATATGGTTGCAAAAGGTAGAATGGGACCAAGTAATTGGCGAAAGCGCCTTTACAAAATGGAAAGTGTGGCTCGCGGAACTCAAATACATCAAAAACTTTAAAATTCCAAGGTGCTACCAGGCCGAGGGCGATCTAATAGGTAGTACACAACTACACGTTTTCGCCGACGCGAGCGAGAAGGCCTACGCAGCCGCGGCATATGTTCGTTATATTGCCGCAAACGGACAAACCTGTGTGGCCTTCCTAGCCGGTAAAAATAAAGTTGCGCCATTAAAAACAATGTCTCTGCCGCGGCTTGAATTACAAGCCGCTACACTAGCTAGTCGATTAGCCAAATTCGTAATTGAGCAACACACGTGGAAATTTGATGAGGTGTTTCTTTGGAGTGACAGCAAAACCGTGCTATCATGGATCCGTTCCGACCCTCGCAAATTCCAAACCTTCGTTGCGCACCGGCTCGGTGAAATTGACCAGCTGACCCAACTTAGACAATGGCATTGGGTGCCGTCGAAGGAAAACCCAGCTGACTTAGCGACTCGAGACACGGTTAGCGAAGGTTTAACCAATATAACTCAGTGGACATCAGGACCGACCTTTTTAAAACAACCACCTAGCGAGTGGCCCCGCGACACCCAAAATCCTACTGAATTTGAAACACAAGAAGAACTAAAACATACGGTACATGTGAGTAGGGAGCCTGCGCCGAAACCGCTTATCGATATAACGCGATTTTCACAACTTAACCGCCTCATTCGCAGTACCGCATGGGCGCTCCGTTTCGTAGATAGGTGTCAGAAAAAAGGTACGAATGAAAACTCCCTCTCCGCGTTCGAAATGACTCGCGCAGAACTTCATTTGATAAAAGGTGCCCAATTAGATGATTTTAAAAACGAAATTACTGCTATACGGTCAAACATACCTAATAAGAAAAACACAAAATTACGCCATTTAAATGCATATCTAGATGACGAGGGCCTTTTGAGAGTAGGCGGACGCATAAACGCGATCCAAGGAGTGGCACTCCAGGTAAAAAAACCCCCCATCTTAGATGCAAAACACCCCTTTACGAAACTTTTAATACAACACCAGCATGAGGCAGCTAACCATAAAGGACGAGAATTCGTAGCTAATGAGCTTCGCCAAAGCTACTGGATTCTTCGTCAAAGAGGTGCTATTCGACAAGTCACTTATGACTGTCAAAAATGCAAACTCGACAGAGCCAAACCAGTTCCCCCAAAAATGGCAGATCTTCCCGGTCTGCGGTTAGAGCACCACATACGCCCCTTCACTAATATCGGCCTGGACTTCTTTGGACCGATTGAGGTGGCAGTCGGGCGACGTAAGGAGAAAAGGTACGGTGCTTTGTTCTGCTGCATGAGCACCCGAGCCGTCCATGTCGAAATCACCAATAGTTTGACAAGTGATTCGACTATGATGGCCATCAAGCGCATGTGTGCAAGACGCGGAGTACCTTCGACAATATTCTCCGATAATGGCACCAGTTTTCATGGGGCTAATAATGAACTAAAAACTGCTCTAAAAAACCTCGACTGGGACGACTTAAAAAACCAAAATTCCATAAAACGAATCGAGTGGAAGTTCAACACCCCAGCCGCCCCTCACATGGGAGGGTTCTATGAACGTCTCATTCAAGCGGTAAAAAAGGCCTTTTATGCCACATTAAAAGAAAAGCTTCCCCGCGAAGAGACCCTTCTTACATTAATGGCCGAAGCGGAAAACTCCGTCAACAGTAGGCCACTAGTGCACGTGTCTCTTGACAGTCAAGATGACGAAAGCTTGACCCCTAACCACTTCCTGATAGGATCATCATCTGGACGCCTCAATTTCGGGGTAATAGACCCAGAGAGCTTCTGTCTGCGGAAACAATGGCAGATTTCGCAGATTTTGGCCAACCATTTCTGGAACCGCTTTGTTAAGGAATACTTACCTACCCTAGCAAAGCGGTCCAAATGGCACGAGGAGGTTCCACCAATAAAGGAGGGTGATTTAGCCTTTCTGGTAGACCCGCAATTCCCTCGTAATACATGGTTGAAAGGTATTATAACAAAAACGTTCCCAGGGAAGGACGGGCAAGTTAGGACTGTGACGATACAATGCCGCGGGAAAAGCTATCAACGACCCGCGACGAAAATAGCTATTATTAACACTCCCGAAAAACGGTGAATAAATAGGTTTATTCACGGAGGAGGGAATGTCGCGTTAAGAATAAAAAAAATAAATAAAAAAGAAACGACACTTCTAAAAAGGTCAAAATGTCTTTCTTGAATAAAAATAATATATCTAGAATAATATCTTTCAGAACAAAATTGTGTTGTAACCAAAATCCATTAATGAAATCACACCTTTAGGCTTAACGACTCGGGACACTGAAAACCTAATTAAGGAAACAGTTCCTAAGTGCATTTCATAAAATTTTTGCTTTCTAATACGGAAACGCCAGCTGTGCTCATTAGCAAGTCTTATAACGATAGGTTACGGTAAATTCCAAAACAAACGTGTTGCGACATCCACGCCTGCTTACTACTGTTCATGTGCTTCAGATTTGCATAACGGATCACTGGACCTGCAAAACTATCTTTGTATATATATTGTTTACTTATATTAAAAAACCTTTAAGATTATTCGCTTATTTCTAAGTGGAAGCGTTAGTAAAGTAGGATTAAAATATAAAAGAAGATATGTACATTAAAATAGGCTCTTATAATATACCGTAGAATACCATTATTACTATCAATCTCATTAATGTATGTTTTGATTAATAATTAAGCTTCAGAATGTATAATTTTAAGAATTATAAATATGTTTAGAAATAGAAATATGAATTAGAAATATAAGCGACCACTATCGGTCAATATCGAAAACACGGCCAAGCCTCTTAATGACTAAGCTCATTAAGCCGGCCAATCGTAGCAATACGAGCCGTTGAATTATATCCCCACTCCTCATTAAACGGCTATGAGCCCCACCTCGACCCGCTGGCTAGGTAGCCGAGGTCCCGGGAGGGGAACGGGTCAGTGGTTAACAACAGCCCGTACGGTCAACATCAATGAAAGTGACTAATATCAACTTTGTGCGCGTCATACAATTGTCAACATTCTTTCTGTCACCCGGTTATTAGTCTTGTGTAAAATAACCTTAAGTTCGGCTTTATTTAAAAACCGTTAGTAAATAAAATCGAAATTGCGCCGCAAAACGCTAGTTTTATTAGCAAATATCACCAAAACATCTCCGAGAAGCCATCTGGAGTCCTGCCGCCCGACGAACAAACCTTGACCGATCCCGCATAATAACCGGCCCGATTCAAGTTGATCTCCGACCTGCAGCGACGACAAGACCCTTCATCGAGAGACCAAGGTGAGCGTTTTTGTATTAAAACTGCATCACATGTACCTACGACTGCCACAACAAAGCCAATAATTTAGATTTATTGGGCAAAGAACTTCAGCGAGCAAAATCCACATCAAAACTGGGAACAACTGTGACCGGATTTACACCCGGCTCATACCCAACTGCCACAGTTTCGAACCACACGGAAACTGTACGGTGACTGACAGGATCGCCGTCGAAACGAACGAACTAAAATTTCGTTTCTTCCCGTCGTTGATCTGGCCGATCGCGACGGCAGCCTGTGGACCCTCGACCACAATATTGAGGCATTCCACCAACTAGTCTGCGACAACCATCGCAGAACTGCCGCGGTGTGTGTACTTAACCGACCCATCCCGAGACTTAAAGAAGTCCCGACGATTTGCCGGCACAATGATCACGTGTCCGACTATAGGGCACAGTTAAAGTGGTTGCCAATACGCCAAAGAAGAAATGTTCATATACTGGCTCTCCTATATCGTGTACTCACCCAATTAACACCATCCTATCTCCAGGAGCTTTTTGAACCACTAAGTTCCCACGGTCTCGTACTTCGGTGAGCCTCTGACAGTTTATTAAAAATTCCGAGTCATAATAGTGATTTCTATTCCTATTCTTTCTGTGTCCATGGTGCAAGACTCTGGAACGATCTCCCAGCAAATATACGAAACTCGCCTTCTTTACCATCGTTTAAGACTCACCTTAAGGATTACTACCTATCTAAGAAGTAACCAGTTCTTCCCTTTCTCTCCTGTTCCTCTCCCAATTTCCTCTCCTCGGGCATTATTAGTCTTAAATTCTTCCACTTGTCTGTATGTTATGTAATAATCTTTATTTTCACAATGCGCGCATGTACCACTATGTTTAGGTTAGCTGTAAGACATTGCCATGTGGCAATAAGCTCGCCTTTTTTGTATATTTATTAAGTGCAAATAAAGAGTTTTTTATAAACATGAGATAGCAGGGAGTTGCCTTTTTAGCTGCCAAAGGGATATACAAAATATGTCTAAGAGCTATAACCCTCCCCACTGGCCTGTCTACAAAAATATTTGTCGATGGTACGGCACATTAAACAATAGATGCGATCTCCTCGCTGTGTAATTTACCGGTACGTACAATTAAAACTGACATAGTATATCTGGCAAATAAATAGTTCCTTAAATTAATTTATATGCAAATATAATTAGGGAAATATATCGACGCGTTTCAAGACTGTTGTATCCTACCATTCCTAGCACAAAATCGGACGGAAATAAATACGGATAAATATTGTATTTTCTCTAATAAATATCTTAAAAAATTCTCTGAATACGCTCTACCATGTGAATGTATTTGTTTTCACTTGTACACCAGATGACCGAGTTATATTCAAGTATGCTACGGACTAAACAATTATATAGTGGAAACATTACATGAATATTATTAAACTGTTTGCATATGCGAATAACAAAACCGATCATTTTGCTAGCACGATTGCAAATATTTGTAATGTGTGCACGGAAATTCAACTGCGTATCAAATGTATGTAATTCCCAGGTCCCTCACCTCGGTTGACCTTGTGACGGGCCACCCCTCACTAGACTCCAAGTTGTTTAATGTGAGTAGGTGGTGTCAACTTGCGGGTTATCTCCGTATTAAAAGTCAATTGAAATGGTATCGGAAGGTATTTATTAAGGTTTTATATTGCCAATTTGATAACGCTTCCCGAATAGGATAGAGGTTGACGCGAATGTAGTGGCTATCTGCCTGAAGTTACGAGGGTGTATGGATAAGGATTGTGATTGTGCTCCGAGTATCTCGTACTCGGCACGGCTCGAGTCTGTAGGAGTACATATTGAGATGTCAACCACAACGGGCGAACCCGTCACCGCAGGACGTTTTAACGATTCATCGTTCTATCGACCGTGCAGTGAGCGTAGAAGACTTTGGACATTACAAATCCGACGTCTAGCTACGCCACAACCCGCAAGAGACCAACGCCTTTACCGCGAGATAGCCAGTAATGTTACCTGGCGGGCCGACACTCGCGCCCTTGCTTCCAATTGTGACCAGATTTCTCCGGTCTCTCGATTGGTTCCGAGTTCGAGGTCGCTTGCGCGGTCCTCTCCCTTACGAAGCGGTGAAACGGTGTACACCGAATCTATCGCGGACCAAGGCGTCCTTTGCCCGACTCTGAACCGGGATTGGACGGCCAATGGTCATTTCAAGAGCAGTCGCCGTAAGGTAGACAACCACCCCCGCTCTATAGGAAACAATACAGTTCCCAGACTCCCCCGACTGTTAGTCGGAGAGCACAATCGATTGGCTTGCGCCGCTCGGTGCGCAGACCGTCCAGTAGCGCCAGAGGTTTGATTCCCAGGGGAGACTGGTTGACCCAGTGTCCTACCCAGGTTCGCACCCCATGCGTGGAGGCCATCGGATGGGTGTTGACCCGTGAGTGCGACCGACCCTGAACACATGGGTCATCGTGGCCACCTCATGATGGGCCCGTTAGCTCCCTGTAGGAGTACAGACCGATGCTTGCTTGTGGATGGATGCTTGCTTGTGGATGTGCGATGCTTATTATGAGGAAGGAAGGAAGAGGTGCCCAAAACAGCCTGACCCGTCGACTTCATCTAACTCATAAGAGAAGTAACGGGTGCTGCCGTCGCTGTCTTGGAGGACGTGATCATTTGAGAAATGATACCTTAGTCATCTTTTCGCCGCCTTATAAAGGCCGAAAAATGATTCAATCCAAAATATTCCGAGTAAAAGTGTTGTTCTATGTAACCGATTTGACACAGTAGTTAAAATCATGCTGATTCATCGCTGTACGTGGTAGAACAATGGCTGTATTGGTGTCAGTGCATTTCACTGGAATTCAATGCATTTGTTGACTTGCATGTACGATACATAAGGATCGTTACACAATACACCGTTACACGTTACACAATACACAATCGCGCGCGTGGCGCTTGATACGCCAGCTAGGCCTCTGTTTAGAGAACTCTGCATTATGAACCTGCCGTCCATTTATATAATGGAAGTAGCGCTGTTCTTTCGCAGAAATCTAGCCGATTTTGAAGTGAATGTTGTGCATCATCACTATCCAACAAGATCCCGTAGCATGCCACGTTCGGTAAGTCATGCATTATCCAAGTCGGAGAGGCTAGCCTATATCGCCGGCCCAGCGGTTTACAACAAACTCAGCGAGCACATTAGGCAGGCGCAATCTCTTGACGTGTTTAAGAGACGCCTTAAAAGGTACCTACCTTACAGATAAGGCGTTTTACTCGCTGGAACAATATTACTCGAGTGAAGTCTAAAATGCTTTGATGGCTAAAGTATTTAATGATCTCTTTGCATTTTGTCTTGTATTTCTTCTTTTTACATTATTCTTGTTTTTTTTCTTCGTTTAGTTTTGTTTATTTTATCTTTTCTTTACGATGAAAATGTTTGTTTGCTAATATGTATGAATGTTTGCTAATCTGTATCTGACTTGTATACCAGTATACAAGAAAAATGAATATGAATATGAATATGAATACAACCTTTTTAAAATTAACCCGTTTATTGTGTATGGATAAAAGCAAGGTATTTTCTTCTTAGTGATGGTTAAAACAGAGCACTTGTTAGTGTTGAATTCCAGGTCATTGACAGAGCCCCATCTTGAAAGTGCAAGAGTTATGTTGGTCTCCTAGGCGAATGTCACCGACTAAGCCAGCTGTGTCTCCTTTATAATGGAGTAGTATTATATATTTTACAGTAAACTTTTAGATAGTAAATACAAGATAGAGTATACAAGATAGTAAATACAAAAGCTATTTATACAACACTATTTACTATCCTATGAAAAGTTTACAACGCTTGCATGATGATCTCATAATAGAAATATCATGAGATTGTTATTAAAAAGTAAGTGGAAAAAATGGGGTACTTATATAAAGAAAAGGTCGGTTGTGTCACCCCAATTCTTTCCCAGCAAGTAACCGAGGACTGTTTCATCTGAATATCCCCCCCGTCTGATAGCGAAGGTGTTTCCGTCCGAAACTTTATACATCTTAAGTACTAAAGCACTCTAGATAAGGCGGGATAGGAACCCACGGAAGAAGAAGAATATCAGAAGAAGAGAAATATGTTCGCACAGAAACCTAAACATCCTGATTACTTGCTCCCGGATTCTGAAGCGACAATACGATACACGAACGTACGTCCTAAAAACAAACTGGTCTTACGCGTGGGACAGCGTCATCTCCTCCACCTTTCCCCGCCGATCTGGAAATCGCAGAACGATGTTCCGTGGGATAAGTATATATCAAAGGGGTCCGACACACTGGGCGTACGCAATGTGCCAACGCATGCTGACATCTGGCCCTTGAATTTAGATAGAAGCAACTAGAGTTGTCAAGTACAACAGGCGAGCCTGTCGCCTCAGGAAGTTTTAACGATTAGTCGTTTTATCTCTCTAGAGTGAGCGCAGAAGACTTAGACAAAACAGTCCACCGTCAAGCTCCGCCACAAACCCGTAAGAGGCCAACGCCTTAACCGCGAGATAGCCAGGAGTGTTACCCAGCGGGCTTACACTCACGCCCTTACTTCGAATTGCGACCAGATTACTCCAGTCTCTCGATTGGTTACGAGTTCGGGGTCGCTTGCGCGGTCCTCTCCCTTACGAAGCGGTGAAACGGTGTATACCGAATCTATCGCGGACCACGGCATCCTTTGCCCGGCTGTTCACCCAGGATCGGGTAGCCGATTGCCGTTTCAGGAGCAGTCGCCGTAAGGTCCGCAACCACCCCCGCTCTTTAGGAATCAGTACTGCTTCCAGACTTCCCCGACTGTTAGTCAGAGTGCGCAATCGATTGGCTTATGCCGCACAGTGCGCAGACCGTCCAGGAGCGCCAGAAGGTTGATTCCTAGGGGATACTAACCCTAAGGCCAGCGTCCTACCCAGGCTCGCACTTGATGCGTGGAGGCCGTCGGATGGGTGTTGACCCGTGAGTGGGACCAACCCTGAACAGAATGGGTCTTCGTGGCCAACTCAGCAAGGCTCCCTTAGCAGACACACTTATCCCACGCAATTTGTCTAAAAGTTTTGCCAATTTGCCAATTTTCCGACGTACGCAATATACGCAAGGCATTATGACATCTGGCACTTGTATTTTAATGAAAGCAGACACACTTACCCTACGCAACGTTGCGTGGGATAAGTGCGTCTGCTTCCATTTAAATTTAAGGGCGAGATGTCATCATGCATTGCGTACGTTGCATAAGTAGGCCCAGTGTGTCGGACCCTTAAGTGTGTCTGCTTTCATTCAAATACAAGGGCTAGATGTCATAATGCGTTGCGTACGTCGGACCAGTGTGCCGAACCCCTAAGTAATCTGTTTCCATGCAAATTCAAGGGTTCAGATGACATAATCGTAGCAGACTGTAGTGGCTTACCACCAGGGAGACGAGACAGGTTAGAACTCTCTGCCTCTTAGGTATATAGAATCCTCGCGGATGGCGTGCCGCTTTATCTTGCCGATAGGTTCACCGCGTTTTAGGCGCACGGCCGTCCCCTGAGATCAGAGGGCAATAACCTGTTATCCATCCCTAGTCATAGCAGTGATTTTTTTACATACTCCTTCTCCGTGGAAGCTGCACGACTCTGGAATGCTTTACCAAATGATGTTAGAACAGCCCCCAGCATCTCCTCGTTCAACGCCAGGCTCAAGGAGCATATAACCCTAAAATCCATAAATTAACCAATCCATCTATCCCCCCTCCTTTTCGATTCCCTTTCCTTCCTTCCTCTCCTTCCTTTCCTCTGCGTCCTTATTTAATTTTAGTCATTTGTTTTATTTTTTTTATTATCTGTCTCTTTCTAGTTTCTGTTTGTTTCTTTTTATTGTTCTTTTGCGTAGCCAACGTTCTAAATTTGTTATAAACTTAAGCTATAGGTTAGCTGATAGACATTGCTGCAAGGCAATAAGCTCGCCTTTTTTATTTAAAATAAAGAGTTTTTTATTATTATTATTATTATAATGCGTTGCATACGTTGCGTACGTAAGCTCAGTCTGTAACATGCCTTTACATAGGTAAGGACCAACCGTAATATTATTATAGATACCTGTTGCGCTTCTAAGGAAGATCTTCTTACAGCACTCACTCCTGGAAGGCTGTGGGCTCTTTCGGTTTTTCTAGGAGCTGGACTGCCCAATATGTTCAAACATAAGTCGGGCGGACTGTTTTGCGGAGTATCTCTTCTCCTAAAACATAATATATCTCAATATATTTCCAACGATAAAAAAATAGAATAGAAACGAATAACTTTATTGTGCGATAAAAATATTACTTAATGAATATTACTTAATGATATTCTTCCGATGACCTTTTCCGAGAGTATAGAGTGTTGAGTGTGAGAAAAATGTTAGTGCTAGTAGCTCTCACTAAATTCCAGAGTGACTTAGGAGAACAGGAAAAAAACCAGCAATCTCGTGTGACAAGAAGATCGAAACAAAGAAATTTTGCAATACCACTCAGGAGATCCGCTTTTGGCCAATCCAGTTTCTCTTATCTTGCCCGCAAATTTTATAATTGCCCAACACCAAACATTAAAGACATTAAAATTTCATATAAATTTAAAAATAGTTTGAGTGCCTACCTCTTAAATTATACAAATGCAGATATTGAATACCTTATTAGATAATTGAAACTTTATAATAAAAACATAATAGTATAATGTAATTAAGATATTTCTGTTACATTAAGTATGATTTTGTTTATTTATATAAATATAATATTATGGATTTCTTAGGATAATTAAAATAAATTGTCTACCATGGAACAGGCGGCAGCCTAGTTAGGTTAAGACTTTCATAATTTGAACTCAATAAATAATTTGTATAATTTGTATTTGTAATATTACAGTGGTTTTATAAAAACAACAATTTATGCAGAACTGGCGGACTTATCGTTATAGCGATATCTTACAGTCAACCATTATCTTACAGTCAACCATTGTCTTACAGTCAACAGTCGAAATGTTGTTATAGATAGAGAAAATTCTTACGAATGTAAAGAAAGTTAATTGTATGCATAGGTATATCATTGAAGGTATACAGGGTGAATTTTTAATTAGAGGCATTTATTGTTACGTTTTTTGTCAAATTTGAAAATTATATCTATTGAAGAAAAGTTTAAGAAGCGTTGAGCGCGCTGCGCTATCTAGCAATAAGTAAAATACCTCCGCTAGATGGCGCACCGTGCTGTTTTTCTTGTTTTTATCAATAAAAAAAAGTTATGTTGCTTAGTTTGTCGTACTGATTCACTCACTACAAGGTTGTCACTAATTAAAAACTCATCCTGTATAAATATTATGGGTGAATATTCAAGCAGAGATTTTTTAGATCTCAAAATCTAAAAAATCAATTTTTAGATTTTGAGATCAATCAAATTTTAAAAGAGATTTTTTTAGATATTTTTTAGAGATTTTAGATGTAAATCAACATTTACCGAAATTTGCAAAAAATATCATATGAACAGTAATAAAAATAATTTGAAAAAAAAGTTAACATATTAGTAATGATAATACAATAGTAGTAAAACCAATAATAGTCAGAATAAACATGCACAATGATATAATAGTCAATTATAGGAAGAATAGAGAATACCTACTCTAAAATAGCACAAAAAAGATACTCAAGAAAGTTAAGAGATTTAGTAGTAGAGTTGTCAACTACAACGGGCGAAACCGTCACCTCAGGAAGTTTTAAAGAAATAATCGTTATATCTCCCGTGATGTGAACGCAGAAGACTAAACAGTCCACCGTCAAGCTCCGCCACATGCCCGTAAGAGGCCAACGCCTTATCCGCGAGATAACCAGGTATATTACCAAGCGGGCTTACACTAACGCCCTTACTTCGAATTGCGACCAGATTACTCCGGTCTCTCGACTGGTTACGAGTTCGAGGTCGCTTGCGCGGTCTCCTCCCTTACCGAAGTCAACCGAATCTATCGCGGACCACGGCATCCTTTGCTTGGCTGTTCACCCGGAATCGGGTAGCCGATGGTCGTTTCAAGAGCAGTCGCCGTAAGGTCAGCAACCACCCCCGCTCTATAGGAAACAGTACTACTTCCAGACTCTCCCGACTGTCATCCAGAATGCACGATCGATTGGCTTACGCCGCACGGAAGCGCTGACCGTCCAGGAGCGCCAGAAGATTGACTCCCAAGGCCAGAGTCCTACCCGGGCTCGCACTTCACGCGTGGACGCCGCCGGATGGGTGTTGACCCGTGAGTGTGACCAACCCTGAACAAATGGGTATTCGTGGCCAACTCAGCAAGGGCCCATCAGCTCCCGAAACATAACATACAGTGAGCGTTGTGTCCACAGCGAATTTTGAAATTTCGCGCGCGCCGAACCCACCGCCCGCCACCGTTATAATCTGCGCAGTAACAGATGTAGTTTGCCGCCTACCCGAAGAACAACAGATGACGATTGACAGTACTTCTCTCTACCCTGGACATTAGCGATTGCAACATCGCAGAAACTTCAGGTGCTACAAGCTTCATGCCGTTAATTCGTTTTTATCCTATTGATAGAGTAAGAAATGTTTAAATCGTTTAGTAGTTTGGATTTATTAAATACTATGTGGCATAGTGGTTAGGTCGCCCGACCTTACTTTGTAAAGTTCCGGGTTCGATTCCCGGCCGGGTCACCATTTTCCGTTGGGATGAAATTAACAGAATTGAATTTCAATTGTGTCGATCGAATGCAATAACAAGACACACATGTTTCACGCACACATACATATAAACACTTTATAATAAGGTTGGTTGTAAGAGATTGTCGTATGATAATAAACATGGCCTTTGTAACGGACCTTAAGTCCATTACATGCGATCAACAAATGCATCTATTTCCAGTAAAATCCACAGACACAATTCAGCTATTATTTTGACTCGTGCAGCTATGAATCAGCACGATGAAACAATACTTTTATTCGGAATATTTTGGATTGCATCATTTCACGGCCTATATAAACCGGCGAAAAAGCAACCAAATTATCATTCCCCGAGTGATCACCTTCCCCCAAGGTTGCGACGGCATTCGGCACTCTCTCTCACGAGTTAGGTCAACGAATCCGGCTCCTTGGTTTCCTTTCCGCATTCTCCCTGAGTCTCGAAGCATCAGTCTGTAATCCCACAGACTCGAGCCGTGCCCAGTACAAGATACTAGGAGCACACATACAATCCTCTTCCGTATATCCTCGTAACCGCAGTCGCGCATCTATACACTCTCGTCAGCGTAAACTATTCGGCAAGCGTTATAACTGGCAATATTCAAACATTCGATCAATAAATTCCTTCTACTTCACATCAAAACCGCCTTTCAATACGGAGATAACTCGTAAGTTGATACCACATCTCACACCGAACAACCTGGAGTCTTGTGAGGGGTGGTCCCTCACACCTTTGTGAAATTTCACAATAAAGAGTAGAACCATACAATTATTCTGCCGCCTAACCGCAGAACAACGGATGACGATTGACAGTACTTCTGTCTACTCTGGACATTGGCGGTTGCAATATCGCTGAAACTTCAGGTGCTACAAACTTCACGCAATAAATTCGTTTTTGACGTGACAACGTCGATGGAGCCGGCTGCACGCACGAAAAAACAGGACTCATGCGGCGTTACCTCGCTCTGAGGCGTTCCGTCATCGTCCTATTCTCAACAGAATAGCACAAATTGTAAGAAGTTAAATATCACACATGTTTAAAAGTTGTAAATAAAAGTTGTAAAACAATTGCTCAACGCACATTCATACTTGTAAAAACTAAGTATGTACATTGTAAAAAAAATAAAAAAAATACGTGTGGCACTCGGGGACTGCCGCGGTAAAGCTATTGCATAGCATTTTTTAACAACTTATGCAATTATAATTATTTATTTATTTTATTTATGCAGTATTTTTTTCTTTGATATTAATTCAAGATACACTTTTTGAGCGTGGTGACCGATAAGAAAACTATTTTAGAATTTCGTATTTACATTAATAATAAAATCCAACTTTTGTATTCATTGATAGCCAATGATTTTCACAGTCGTGTCCAGTTACTTTATTATATTTTTTTGAAATTCGTGTGGGCTGAAAATTTCTGCTGGAAAACTAAAGTCAAAATAAAAATAATAATTCAAATGTCAAAATGTCAAGTTCGAAATTCGAAGTAGAATATTAAGTTCGAAATTTGAAGTAGAATGTGTCAAGTTATTATATGAAGTTGAAAATTTACATGTTGGTTCATTTCCGATGATAATGCATTTGTTATGGTAAGAATGACCTGCTTCTACACCTAGGGTTGGCTTCCGACGAGGGAACTCCTCGGCTGTCAACAGCACAGACACGAAATTTTGTATACTCATTCAGTTATGATAGCCCGTTGTAAGTTTCACCATGACATATCTGCTGCACCCAGGGTTGGCTTTCGACGAGGGGACTCCTTAACGTCCAACAGCACAGACACGAAATTTTGTATATGCATTTAATTACGACAGCCCGTTCTAAGTTTCAACAAGACAGGACTGCGGCGCCCAGGGTTGGCCTTGGCGGCCGTGGCGGCCATAAAGCTATATGAAGCATACTTTTGTGGCTTGGTTGTGAGAAAACGAAAAAGAATTTTAATACAACTATGCCGGATTTTAAAAACCCGATCTTTAAGCTATCATTTCGCCAAAACGAAATTGGTAAATTATTTCCAAATTAATTGTAAATTATCTTTATTCTGTTACTGTTTTCCAAAAAAATAAAAACGAACGAGATTTGTCTTCAGTTTTTGATAAACGTAGAGATGATTCTCAATATTAAAAAATACTATTTACACCAGCGTATGGTCTATTTGCATAGTACCAAGACAGTTTTAGGAACTTCCATACATAAAATATAAGAAAAAAATGTTTGAATAACGTAATTTCCAGAAATACTATGGCCAAACATATTTTTTTTTTCTATTTATTAAAGATACTTTTGTGTGATATAAAAAATAACACAGTGATCTTAAGTTACTTTATTATTGTAATCTAATTTTTACTTTATAAAAAAACTATTAATTTGATAATTTATTATATTATAATTGAAAAGCCAAATCGACTATATTAGACGACGCGCGAAGCCGAAGTCGTCATTCGTAATTGGCCACTGCTAACGGTGGGACGTATTCCCTTGTCGCCGCGGTATACCTATACATCTGTATGTATATATCGAAAGCGCGCGGGCGCGTGGCATTGCAAAAATACCTAAATTTTTAGTCGCGTCAACTCGGAAGGGAGCCTTAAGCTACGAGATACTTTAAGCGGTGAAATCGGTTTTTTGTTATTTTTTTTAAAATGTTTACGAAATTTCATCTAAGTACTTGTACCTAAAAAATATTGAACATTGTTTAACACTGTTTAATAACGCAGAATTAATGATTTTCAGTAGTTTAGGAATTGTTTTCGCCGCCTGCCCGCAGAACGACGGATGTCAGCACTTTAGTCTACCCTGGTCAACGGCGGTTACAACATCGCCGAAACGTCAGGTGCTACAAACTTCACGCGGTAAATTCGTTTTGTTTATCTTATTTATAGTTTAAGAAATATTTAAATCGGATTAGTAGTTTTCGAGATATTGAAGACTTTACCTGACAACACCATCTTCTCGAATAGAGTCATGTATCCGCCTTTTTGGCGTCGTTTGCGTAGAATTTGGTAAAGATTCCTGGCCCTCGTACCTCGATCTCAAACCTGGCTTCTTGCCGTTCTTCTTTGGAGTTCCTAAAACAAAGTAATTCGCAAATTTTAGATATTTACATGGAGACTTATTTAAAAAACGTTTTTTTTTCATTTATTTATTTAGGTAAAAACAGCCATATACATTTGTGTGAAAATAATACATAATACAAATAGACCTATATTACCATTAATGACTATAAAACATTATAAATAATAGCAAATGGAAAATGGCAATCAAAATTACACTAATAACTTATTAAACCAAGCAACCAAACCAACTAATGCAACCAAAAAACAAAAAGTTTTACTCAAAAACAAATTAAACTATAAGCTAATGCAACAACAAATCGCATAATTTTTTCCTAAAACTAACCAACGTGTCGGAAAATATGTCGAGGTCATTCGAAGCTTTATTATAATGTAAACATGACCGTCTGAAAAAGGTATTTTTCGCATAGTTCGTGTGAAAAGAGGGTATATAAAATGCATCTTTTGAACAAGAAGAGGGAGACAGAGGAATTTTAAAAAGAATTTTGCTCAAAAGGGGTGCAGAATTAATATGGTTATTTAAAATTTTATATACGTCTTGGATACAAAAAGTGTACTTTGTGTTTTGTCGCTCTCTCTGCACATAATCCGTAAACATGTTACCTGCCCGAAAGTCCAATGATTTTAAGAATCTCTTTTGCACCCTCTCAATCCTATCTATATGAACAGCATATTGGGGATTCCAAACTACGCTTCCGAATTCTAGAAGGCTACGAACGTAAGCATTGTAGAGTACTTTGAAAGTTTTGCCTCTGGTAAAAGGTTTACTTACCTATGCGCAGAATCATTCCAAGTTGTTTGAAAGCCTTAGCTACGACCTTATCAATATGAAGGCATGCAGCTTAGAATCCAAGATAATGCCCAGATCATGAATATTGGTTACTCGGTTTTGTCACAAGAATTAAAGTAGGATTTGAAGCGTAATGCCCCTTCGGGAAGGAAGTAGGCCTAATTCAAATGGATAGTCGGCGATGCGCGCGGATAGTGAGATTGCAACGCATTAAAAACGTTCGATTTAATCGTTTTCAAAATTGAACTGACCGGTGAAAGTTCGATATGATTTCAGACCAACAAGGCATCTATGTACCAACTTTCAAGTCTATATATAAGTCCAAAGTTTAGAGATTGAAATATGACTGGTGTGCCCTCTGGTGGACCAATTCCAACAAAACCCTTTCCAACTCTCGCCACGACCGGATGATGCCTGCATGCCAAATTTGAGCTCAATCAGAATAAACGATTGGGCACAATCGTGGAGGAATACACTTCATAAACACACTCATAAACACAGATACACAGACAGACTCACAGACAGACACACAGACACACAACTTGGGTTGTCGACCACAACGGGCGAACCCGTCACCTCAGGAAGTTTTAACGATTAGTCGTTCTATCTCCCTGGAGTGAACGTATAAGACTTGGGACAAAAACAGTCCACCATCTAGCTACGTCACAAGCCCGTAAGAGGCCAACGCCTTACCTGCGAGATAGCCAGGAATGTTACCTGGCGGGCCGACACTTACGCCCTTACTTCCAATTGTGACCAGATTACTCCGGTCTCTCGATTGGTTACGAGTTCGAGGTCGCTTCCACGGTCCTCTCCCTTACGAAGCGGTGAAACGGTGTTTACCGAATCTATCGCGGACCACAGCGTCCTTTGCCTGGCTGTTCACCCAAGATCGGATGGCCGATGGTCATTTCAAGAGCAGTCGCCGTAAGGTCCGCAACCACCCCCGCTCCCGAAACAGTACAGCTTCCAGACTCCCCCGACTGTTAGTCAGAGTGCACAGTCGATTAGCTTACGCCGCACGGTGCGCAGACCGTCCAGGAGCGCCAGAAGGTTGATTCCCAGGGGAAACTGACCATAAGGCCAGAGTCCTGCCCAGGCTCGCACTTCATGCGTGAAGGCCGTCGGATAGGTGTTGACCCGTGAGTGTGACCAACCCTGAACAGAATGGGTCTTCGTGGCCAACTTACCAAGGGCCTATTAACTCCCGACACACAGACAGACACACGAAATCGGTTGTGTCACCCCAAGATTTTCCGGGGAAGCAGACTGCCACCCTCTCCCCAACCGCGCCAACTCGCTCCCCCCACCAACAACCCCCATCCCCCGCCAATTCCCCCCACAAACCTCCCACCCCCCATCTCCCCCCTTGACAGTTATTGCGTAGAGTGATTATGATCGCAAATATAGTATATTTGAAGTATTTTTGTAGTATTTCCGTATTATTAAAGTGCTAATTTCCAATATGTGTATATAAAAAATATTTGTGTTCCTCGTATAAGAGATATTCCAACAAAATTTTTACAATGTTGTGTTGGCCCAACGACGCACTCATCTGTGTGCCGAACTTCAAGTCTTTAAGTACAAACTTCGAGATTGAAGTATGACTAGCGCGCCCTCTGGCCGACGGATTCAAACCACAATCTTTTCAACTCTTGCCATGACCATATGATGCCTGCATACCAAATTTCAGCTCAATTGGATCAGGTGTATTTTATTTTATTTATTTTATGTTATTTTATTTTCTTAAGGATAACTTACAGCCAATAATTTTGTAGTGAACAAAAATAGGAAGCTTAGAGCCATTTACAAGTTACCACTGATAATGACAATAATAATAACGTGAATTTAGAACTGATATTAAGCATAAAGAAGATATTAAACAAGGAGATACTAAATTGTACAGTAGAAAACATGTTGACAACTGTAATAAAAGAAGAAAATGCTAAGCCTGGTCATCACAAAATCGCCCTCTAACCTGCTTCCTTATAGTATCTATATTCGTGAAAAGAGTGTCAATATCAATGTCAGCATTCTGGGTGTTGAAAGTATCGCATACCCTTATAAAATAATAATTAGGTACGCCTGTATTTGGTTTTAAAGCCAGGTAGGTACAAGAAGGAGTGCCCTATTTCTAAGTGCCCGGCTAGGAGTGCAGAGGGATATTTTAGATAGTAGTTCAGGACAATAAATCGAGCCATTTAAAATTCGTAGTAAAAGTGATATGTCAGCTAGGTTTTTTCGCAAAGCCAATGGCGGCAAATGATGGCGGATACAACGAGAATAGTAGTCTGGATCACGTATACGACATTTATATTCTATGTAGTGCAGACATTTTCTTTGGATGGCCTCTATTCTCGATGCATACACCTCGTAACAAGGGTTCCATAACTGGGCGCTATCGTATAGGAATAAACACATACACAAATATACAGTGACACACATATTACACAGCCAGACAAATAACTTGATCGGATTAAGCGTTTGGGCGCTATCATGTAGGAATACACACAGACACACTGATACACAGACAGACACACAGTCAGACAAACATCCAGACAAATAAACAGACACACAGACAGACACATATATAGACACAACCAGACTTTCATCTGGAAATGGACTTAATCATCTCAGAGGGGTTCAAAATGGATAATTCCGTCTTCATCTCAAAAAAACATTGCGCATTCATAATAATATCCCTCCTCATTGGTTGGTGGGCCGAGAAATTAAAATGCAGTGACTAGATACTGACCTATAGCGCTTGGACACGGCGACGAGGTTTTAGACCTGCGCGATTCCTTCAGCGAATCAGACCTGGACAACTTGTCTCCAGCAATCTCCAGGTGGTCCATCTTGACCTGGATACACCGACATACTGAACCTAATATGCGCGGTTTTAAAATTACCTTGTATACAATGTATGACGTATCGGGCTACGGGTTTGTTAGGTTGGTGCGCCCTAGATTGAAATTTAAAATAATAAAATTCCATTACTGTGTCACTGACCCTCGAATCTATAGTCGAGTATTGATCATTACTTGAGTCTTTACTCATCCAAGTATTACTCAGATGCCAAGTAGTACTTAAGTATTAGATGCGATCCATAGTCGAATATCGTTCATCGACTCATCTGAGTAATACTCGAGTAGAGGGGAAAACATGGGGATAATAAAATACTTCGCAATTTATTCGAAAACAAGTTACTAATCTTTTGTTTTTTCATCTAAAATTATGATGAAGATTTACAGAGTATTTATACTCATTTTAATGTTGTTTCTCTATAACATGTTGAGGACTTCGCCCAACATATTAGAGTCAACAAAAGAAGTAAATTCCCTAGAATCGAAACTGCAAACACAGTTAATATAACACGCGTCAACTAGCATTGAATTCTATATAATTTCGGCAATTAACGCACACTCAGCCGATGACTAATATCATTTCTTCTGATCGATCCAATTTGATACACTTAGTTTCCCCCACGCATTGAACATTGCATCATACACACGATATATAAAGCCATACATTCGATCGATCATTTGTTAATAATCTGAGTAAAGTAGTCACATCTGCACGTTGTCTAATGTTTGCTGATGACGTCAAATTGTTTTTATCAACTGGAAGTGCTGAGGCCTGCGAGCTCTTCCAGCGTGATATTGATGCAGTTTATGCATGGAGCCAAGCTCGTAACCTTCACTTCAATATTAACAAATGTGCAGTGATGACATACACAAGGTCGCCTGATCATCTGATGTATGATTACTCCATCGCTGGATGTGTGCTTCCCAGAGTTACTGAAGTCAAGGACTTGGGAGTTTTTTTCGACCCCAAGTTAAACTTCAAGGAACATATTAGACAACTATCTACAACTTCTTTCAAGCTTCTAGGGTTTGTAATACGGCAATCCAAACACTTCAATAATATTCGGGTTATGCGCACGTTGTACAACTCGATTGTTAGAAGTCGCATGGAAACGAATGCACCTATTTGGAATCCACATGAAGATACTTATACCCTCATGCTGGAAAAGGTACAGAAGTGTTTTTTGAGATTTCTGTACTTCAAGCAGTACGGATATTATCCATTTTTGTATCCGACTGCATTTATCACAGGCATGGTTGGCTATAATTCTCTCTGTCTCAGAAGAGAAATGCTGACCATGTCCTATGTTTTCAATCTAATTCGTGGTAAAACTGATAACCCTAGCTTACTAGCAAAGGTGGATCTATTCATACCAAATAATTATCTCCGTACTCGATCGCACCATCTTTTCGCGGAGCCGTTCTCGCGCACTAACCTTACGAGGTGGAACTTGTTGGCGCGTGCTTTGCGGCGCTTAAATGAAATTCACTCGATGGCACCAGATTTCGATATTTTTACCGCCAACCCTCACTTGTTTAAATTGCAAGCTATTAATTATTTATTTTTACATGATAGCTAGTATTATACGTATCATTCTATTTGTATAGTTATGGTAATATCTTTATTAATTTTACTTTTCAATGCATTGGTTTTACTGTTATGTTGATTAGTAATAATTGAATAAACAAAAATAAATAAATAAAAAAATCATTCATCATCCTCTAGTGGACAGTTACCGCGATTACACATCATCATCATCCTCCAGTGAGCACACACCGCGACTACACCTCGTTATCATCATCATCAAGCAGTCACTACATTATCCGCGATACCGATCTTCAAGTCTCACTCCGCGACTACACTACTGCGACATATACTTCGAGCACACAATACACACTCTGCGACCTATCAATCATGGCGTTACAAACTGGCAACCGATCACATACCTTCTGAATAAATAACTTCGACCTCAGCAACCATCGACTTTTACTACGGAGAAAACCCCTTGATGAGAACCACCCTTCACTCACGAGCAATCAGAGTCTAGTGCAGGGTGGCCACCTTACAAACATATCAATTAAATTGTTCAGTTTAATTTATAGCCAAAGATTTTTAAAAAATGCCAATTTATTGTCGCCACGATTTGACAGTTCGATCACTGATCATAAGTTCGATTTTAACGTCATGAATTCTTTCAAAGCGCACGTAAGAATCATCTATCCTGATTTTTCGCGTAACGCCCTCATATCGGCTTCATCGGCGGTATAATTTGATTACGGTTCTTCTTCGGCGATATTATCATTATTATTCACGACCCTTAGAGCCATCTATTCAACCTTGGCTTGGCCGAGAGCAAGGACTGCAGAATATGTGGCGAAGAACCTGAAGACAGCATACACATAGTTGGTCGCTGCCCAGGCCTCGTCGCAAAAGACACAATTTACTGGGACGAGCCTTTCTAGAAAGCTAGCGATCTGCCCAACTTGAAGGTCAGTGATCTGTATGGAATGGTAAGCAGTAGGTACCGGGCTTCTAGCAGACCACTGACCCAACAACAAAGTGGGTAGTTACAAAAGATCTTATAGATCCAGGCGACATCAACGGCTGGATAACAAGCCTGCACTCCGTTTACTGCTACTATTACTAAGAAAATACTACATAATTTTTGGAAAAAATACTTTTTTAATACCACGAAATACTACAAATTACAAAAAATACTACTTCTGTTATCATAGTCACTTGATACAATCACTATCGGGTGGGGAGGGGGTGGGAGGGGTGGGGGAAATAGGCGGCGGGATGGGGGAAGGGGGTTGTCTGCTTGCCGGGAAAATCTTTGGGTGACACAACCCTTCTTTTTTATTTAGGAGCCGCGGGTGCTTGCCAATAGCAAAACAAACTAAATTGCATGAATGAACCCCACCAATCTAGCGCACGTGCACCCCGCTCTCCCCCGCGTTTAACCCTGGAAAATAAAGGTCAGGGAACAATTTTAGAGGGGTCGATTAGACCCGAGCTCATTCATGCGTATGCGCTCCCCTCGGTCTGCTTGCGTAGGTGATTATTTAGGCGTATCCAACAACAGACAATCTATTTCGAGGGTTAATTCAACTGGGGACATGAAAACAGTCAAAAAATCAATAAATATATTTGCGTATTAACAGTGGTTTTACAGATTTTCTAATAAAAAACAAAATATTGCTCCTATTAAAGATTAAGTAATAAAAAGGTAAAAATTCTGCGATTTAGATGTAGGTAGGTTTATATCTATGCTATGCGTAAACTAGTTTCAAAGAGCTAAGAAAATCGGTTGTGCCACATTATTAAGACTTTCCGGCAAGCAGACACCCCCCCCCCCCCACCTCTACACTGGATAGTGATAGTGACATCACAGTATACCCCAGGACTGTACGTGAATGCTGGGCGGCTGTGAGTGAATGCGTACACCAAAAGAAAGAGATAGTTTCATGTGGGGCCCTCCTCTATCCATGTCTAGCTGCGCATGCGCGTTTTTCCATAGCGTAGCAGACTTATGGTGTCGAAGCGTTGCCATGGTGATATACGTATAAGCGTTGCCATAGTGATTGTACGTGGCTCCGTGCATGCGCGACTAGACAAGGATGGAAGGGGTACTATAAGCTGCTGTCTCTTTCTATTCCGCTGACGCATTATTAGGCTGGTCACGAGGTCTAGTTACGTATATGGCTAAAATATACGTAACTACAATGGCTAAAATAGACCACGCGACCAGCCTGAGAAATCGATAGAGGAATAGAAAGAGAAAGCTGCATATGGGCTCCCTCTATCCTTGTTTAGTCGCGCATGCGCGGGACACATCTAAAGTAAGTCCTAGGAACTTCAAAAGGCTGCTTACAAAATGGCTTTTAAAAGAGGGACGTCAAGGAACCAAGGGTTTTCAATACTCATCCTGGTGACATAAAATCGGCCCAAAATTAATCTCAGTATAAAAGGCTTTTTACAAGGGTTATTTTACAATTTTCACTGGAGTATGCGATGCATTCATTTTCTGTTATTGATTGAATGTTAAAAAATATTTTTCTGAAATTGTTTACTAAAATATTATGTTTTGCAATGTTAAATTAAATTATAAATAAAAATTAATAAATATAGGTATTTAAAAATCCTTTATTTTAGGAATACTGAACACGCGGGAAAACGTTTCCAATAACTAGCAACACTCGCTGAAACGTCAAACGTGCGTCAAACATCAATACAGGACGCTTCTACAAAATATTATAACCTCAAACTCTCTCATTGTTAGAAATCGTAATATTGTAATAGAAGCTTTGGATTCGCGTAAATAGTGTAATAGCGAATTAAATATGGCTGGTGAAGTTTTTGTGGATGCTTTGCCGTACATTGACCAGGGATACGACGAGCCCGGAGTTCGGGATGCGGTAAGTTTATCGACATATTTCTGCCTTAGCTGCAGCGGAAATCAAAGCAAGAAATTCGGAACGTCTCAAAATCACTAAAACCAATGCATTTAGGGCCCTTGCTGAGTTGGCCACGAAGACCCATTTTGTTCAGGGTTGGTCACACTCACGTGTTGGTCACACACAACACCCATCCGGCGGCCTCCACGCATGAAGTGCGAGCCCGGCTAGGACTCTAGGAATTATTGCAGTATAGGTACCTTTCTCAGAAATCGAAAAAACAAAGAAATACTACTAAGTTAGATCATTGTAATGCTAAATGTGAAAGAAAAAAGCTTCGGACGCGTAAATTTTCGAATACAAAAAAAAAAAAAACATACAAAAAAAAAAAAAAATTTTTTTTTTACCTCAGTTTTTAAGGTTGTTTTAAAAAGACCTAACCTAACCTAACCTAACCTACCGCCAAATAGGTCTTTATGTATTATTTTTTTAAAAAACTACCGAAATGTATGGGTTTGGCGCTTTTTTGAATGCCTATATCTCGCTTATTTATTGAGACCGAATAAATATTATTGCAGATTCGGAATCAGCGTGGTGAATATAGTCTGGTGACGTTAAAAAATCAACAATCTAGAAGAGGTACCTATACTGCAATAATACCGGACTCTAGCCTTTGGGCTAGTTACCCCTAGGAGTCAACCTTCTGGCGCTCTTGGACGGTCTGCGTACCGTGCTGCGTAAGCCAATCGATTGTGCATTCTGACTAACAGTCGGGCGAGTCTGGAAGCAGTACTGTTTCATATAGAGCGGAGATGATTGCGGACCTTACGGCGACTGCTCTTGAAATGACCATCGGCTACCCGGTCCTGGGTGGAACAGCCGGGCAAAGGATGCCGTGGTCCGTGATAGATTCGGTTTACACCGTTTCACCGCTTCGTAAGGGAGAGGACCGCGCAAGCGACCTCGAACTCGTAACCAGTCAAAAGACCGGAGTAATCTGTTCGCAATTGGAAGTAAGGGCGTGAGTGTAAGCCCGCTGGGTAACATACCTGGTTATCTCGCGGATAAGGCATTGGCCTCTTACGAGTATGTGGCGGAGCTTGACGGTGGACTGTTTTGTCCATGTCTTGTGCGTTCACTTCACAAGAGATAGAACGGCTAATCGTTAAGAGCCCTATCACATATTTTTTCCAGAAAGGCAAGAAAAGTGGATTTTTGGCATTCTAATTCCAAGAAATGAAGAGATTTCTACAAACTTTAATTACTGAATTACCTGGACCATTTCTTGATGTTGACCATAGCGGCCTTTAATTTTAGATATAACGAATATTATTTACTTATTCAGCCCATTTTCCGAAAGTCGTTATTCGTAAAACGCTCGGAAGGCAAACTTTGAGCTCCTTAATACAGTAATATCACTACAACGAAAACCGTATACTATTTTTTTTTATGTCCGTCATGTATTCTTGATGTACACTACGGCTTTATTTTTTCGTTTTTTGACCACATATCCAAGGTATACATTACTTACAATTACACAAAATTAAAAAAAAATCTTCCTGTATCATTCTAATTTTCTCAGAAATAAAATAAGATTCTTATGTAATACTTATACTATATTAAAGTTCACTCTTTTAGCAATACGACATAATATAAATTATTGTCATTAGAAAGGAGAAAACACTGCAAAAAACAATTAGAAATTGTGTATATATTTGCTTGCGCAAGAGAAGAGCGCTCAGTGCCGCGGTTTTCTCCCAGGGTTGAATAGTTATTTATTTATTTATTTATTTATTTATTTATTTATTTATTTATCCTATCTTTTATAGTTACATCCAAAAAAAAATGCGTTCATTTTTTCAACTCATTTTAAAAGAATACCTACGCTATTTTGTAATAAGGCTCTTAAAACTTCCTGAGTTTGCCCGTTGTAGTTGACATACGAGCCTTCGCGTGCGGATCACTCAACCATTTTGTCAATTATTTTGGGGTTTAATAAAAACACTTAAAATCTGCTGAATGGTTTATTTATTACTACCTGACCCGTGCCCACTTCGTTGGGCGGTAAAACTTTTTACTTGTGATGAAATTATGAGTGTGGTTCGGTTAGTACTGAGTGCTATGATTTATTTCCTGACTGCCAAAAGAAGGGTTATATTTTTACTGCATGTATTTGCATGCCAATTTGACTATATTACCATTATTTGTGTTATATCTCTTTAACCATTTATGCAGTAAAAGGGAAATTATATGCAGTAAAAGGGAAAAGTCTTTTGTTTTAAACACTTGAGACGATAAATTCACTTATTTTGATAATAATTCATAATTGTTGATAATATGACCAATAAACATGACCTAACGATTTAAATTATTTTTTTAATATAAAAAACTACTTTTTGTGACTTAAATATAAAATTTAGACATATGCTGTCGTTGACTTTTTTGTAGGCATTACCAAGCTCTTCAACTTTTCTCTAGAACTCAATCCTATATTTCTCATCGTTAAAGCAGAGTTCGTAAGAAACATTTTCATTCGACTGTTTTTTCTCCGACTTACTTTGCAAATCCAACTACCACGAAAAAGTCTTTTCATTTTTAGGATTAATATATAGCCTATGACACTCACAAATAACGTGGCTTTCAAAATCGGTTCAGTAGATCCAGAGATTACTTCCTACAACCTCACAAACTTTACCACTTTATAATATTATTAGTATATTTATGGTATAAGGGAGTTTGAAAATTCTGAGTTTATTTTCCATGTTGATGATTAATGAAATGCGTAAAGTTTTAAACATAATGGTATTATGATAGCTGACATTCTAATTTTCATATAATTAAATTCATTTTTAAAAAAAAATACGAAGGCATATTGCTGGATTGGCAATAAGATATATATTTTTTGATTATTCTACATAGAATTTGCATTTCTATTTTAATATATTATTCTCCCTGACTCATCACATTAGCATATTTTGATTATTTGTATGTAGGTAATATTGAATATAATATTACAGCCATGACAACTATCACGATAGTTATGTTTATAATAATGAAATTTTTAGCATTTAATTTTGTGACGCATCCAAGTGTAGGAATGCCTATCTACTGGAGTAGTTGATTGTATTGTATTGTATTGTATAGAGGTATAGATATCTAGATATCCAAAAATACGCCGCCTAGGTTGTTTTGCTGTTCGTCTCTTGTAGGTTATCCTGCAGCGTTCCACAGTCATATCACAGTATACCAGACAGTAGCTTCTCCTGCGCGTCACGCCAACCAAAGGCGTTCGTCGAGACATTCCTCGCACCCCCTTCCCGCAATGCTCTGTAGCTCGAGAGTAAACGTACTGTTTGGTATACTGTGGTTGTATGTTGGATTCGGTGTGTTTTTTTTTAAATTTTCTATTGTTTCAGAATACCTTTTGTTATCAATAATCAAATTCATTGAAAAAAACCTCGAAACTAGTCCCAGTTTTTAAAAATATGGCAGACACATGTTTTTCACAACCATGTCATCATTTTTGTAATATCACTAATTGTTATCAATATTAGAGAACTCGCAATATATGGACTATATTCGCTACACTTCTCCCGAAACAAATTGGCCGATTTGTTGATGTATAGTATGCAAGCTTTGAATTCCTATATCTCGCTTATTTATTGAGACCGAATAAAGATTATTGCAGATTTGGAATCATCATGGCGAATATAGTCGGGTGACGTTAAAAAATCAACAATGTAAAACAGATTCCTATAATGCAGTTATATCTGATTTTTCCTAGCCAGGGCAAAAACGACATTGGTACTGACATAGATCAGCCTTCCACAACCCTGGGGTCGCGACCCCGCTTGGGGTCGCGAAATATAATTATGGGGTCGTCAAAAAAGTCAACAAGGTCCTGTACTTATCGATTTTTATTAAAGTTTATGCGTAAAATATAACCTCTCCATACACATTTTGATTCCAATTTCTTTAAAACGGAGAGATTCGATGAACTCAAAAGGAAAGGAGCAGTTGATCGATTTAATGCCCGATGAAAGCCTTCGAGCTATTTTCAAAACCACGGATCTATCCAAGTTCTGGATAATGACGGAAAAGGAATATCCACTGTTATACAAAATATCTCTGCTGAAATTGCTGCCATTCGCATCTACATACCTGTGTGAGACAGCTTTCTCTACATTGACCGCTATAAAAACAAAATAGCGCTCCAGACAATGTAGAACCTGATTTGAGGGTGTCTATTTCTGATAATATATCACCAAGAATTAATATACTGACTGAATGTGTGCAAGCACAAGGTGCACATTAAATTTTTAAACTTACTTACCTAATTTTCTTAGTAAATAAAATGTTAAAATAATTGCTTGTCTCATTTAATGCCTTCATAAATATGTTAAAGGCATATTTTGTCGTTTGCTCTAATATTATTTTCCAAAATAAATAAACTTTCCAATATAATTTACGAAATAAAAACAGCTAGAACATGGAGGAAAATTGAAGTTTACCTTGATCTCGTTACCTGAACCAACCTTTGCATTTGTAAATTTAGTGTTTTTTTCTGGGGTCGCTGAAAACTCTTTTTTTTAATTTTGGGGTCGCAACATCAAAAAGGTTGCGGACCGCTGACATAGATCACTAAACAAATTGGATGGAATTTTTTTGTGACAGGGAGAGAAATAAGAACCCTCAAATAAATTAGCACTCCTATTTGCAAGACATACCCGTCAACGAAAAGGCCGACAGACTGGCAAAACTGGGCACACTGGAATGCCCAGTGGAGCCAATTGTTGGGGTCTCCTTCGCTATGGGAAAGAAAATCATCAGGGACTGCTTGGAGCAGGAACATTGGGCATCCTGGAAACAGAGCCAAGGACATCGCCAGGCAAAGGCCATGATGGAGCAACCACTTCCTATAAGAAAACCAAGCCCTACTTGACATGAGCAAGAAGAACCTTAGAGCCACTATCGGTCTCCTCACCGGACACACGACCCTTAGAGCACATCTATTCAACCTTGGCTTGACCGAGAGCAAGGTGAAGTAAGCATCTACTTGCAAACAATATTCATGCAATAGCTCTAAAATATTGCCTGCAGGAAATAAGCTCGCCTTTTCTTACGAATAAAGCGTTTTATTATTACACTTACCTTACCGCACTTACCACCATGACAAAGTGTGTTATTCGCGAGGTGATCAGCCTCTCAGTGTCTCGTGACAACAAGAGTTTCTATAGATTAAGTTGACAGTGCACACTTAATATCATCATTAAAAGTCTGCCTTAGAACAGGCCTAGGCCTAGTTAGGCGATGTGTCAATCATAAAAATAATGTCGCATCAATTTCTTGCTAACATCTTAATCAAATATGACATTACCTTTTTACTAGATGTGTTACTACTAAATAAATAAATAAATAAATAAATAAACATTACTCTTCAAACCCCCAATACAGTTTGTGCGGGATGGCTCTAATGGCAATAAACATTTAAGTACAAAACCTTTCTCAATAATCGAGAAAGCTTCAGATTGGATTTTGGAGGTCAATGCACAGCCCTTCGTCCAGATATAACTCTTTACTCTCTATCTCAGAAGGTTCCATGGGAATGAAATATCGCAAAAGACCACGAGTATAAATTAAATAAATACCATGATCTTGCAAATGCCGTAACCCGGAACGGCTTCACTGTTCACCTTCACGCGGTGGAAGTTGGCGCTCGTGGCCTGCCAGCTAAATCTCTATTTCACCTCTTTAAAGATCTTGGCCTTTCCAGAAAAATAATCAACTCTTTCTTAGAAAAATTATCTAAAACTGCGATTTGCGCATCTCAAATTCTATGGCTTCAAAGGGGGAGTGAATGGGTGGTAAGGTGTACGCTCACATGTGGCAAGACAGCTGTGCTAAACCTACCACAGCCGGTCGTTAGTCCGGAATCCACTGCTCACCCCCCAGAAGTGTAATAATAGTATTATGATGGGCCCGACCCGACTCCGGTCGGTGAATTCTATGGCAGCTTCGTTTGTATTTTATTATTATTTTATACCTTTAAAAAATTGTGTTTATTATGTTCAAGTGTCCAAGTCATAAATAAATCAAATTCTTTGAACCTATTCAACCCTGGTGGCTAGATCTTGGTGATGTCAAGAAAGGCAACATCTGAATAATTGAGGAGAGGGAGAACAGATTTTATTATATTACAGGCATTACAGTACATATTATATTACAGGCACTTGGTATGGTTGAAGAGGAGTGCCGTCGCTATAGGCCCACCAAAAATTACCTGGAAGGGACGATCGGTAACTCTTCGGCCGGTTCCAACTTCGAGACGGCCATGATCAAGAGAGAATTGGAGCGTGTGCAGCAACGGCAGCCCATGGAACCGCTTTCCATGAAAAGGTACGCTAATTTACCGCTGGATGAAGATATTGACAGCGGAGAGCTAGAGCTGTCAACTACAACGGGCGAACCCGTCACCTCAGGAATTTTTAACGATATTTGATCATTCTGTCTCCCGTGAGGTGAGCGTAGAAGACTTGAAACTAAAACAGTCCACTTTCTAGTTACGCCACTCGTCCGTAAGAAGCCAACGCCTTACCTCGAGATAACCAGGTTAATCACCCAGCGAGCCGACACTCGCATCCTTACTTCCAGTTGCAATCAAATTACTCTGGTCTCCCGACTGTCTACAGGTTCTTGTGCGGCCCTCTCCCTTACGTAGCGTTGATTCGGTGTTTACCGAATCTATCGCGGATGACGGTATCCTTCGCCCAACTATTGACCCAGAATCGGGTAGTCGATTGGTTGTTTCAAGAGCAGTTGCCGTAAGGGTTATTTTTTTAAATATTTTGTTGTGTGGGGCTTTTCTAAGGTCTTTATGAGCCTTGTAACCATTGCTGATCTATTGTGTTCGATCTACTATAATTCTGCGCTAAGCCTCGTGTCATTTAAGAACCGCAACAGGCTTTTGGCGCCAGATTGTTTTACCTCTCAGGTTGGAGGTAATGACCACCCAAGTGGGTGTATCTTTTATGCATCAGCGGGCCACACTTACACATGAGGTGCAGGGGAGTTTCCTCGGCCCCTTGGCAGAACCTGCACATTTTAGTGTCTCAGAGCTTGAGGTTGTACATGTGTTTGTTAAGGCCACAATGCCCCGTGAGCTGCCTCACCAGTATGCGTAGATTGTTCCTATTTAGCGATAAGGCCTCACGGGCCACCTTAGGGTTGTAAGCCTTAATTAGCGCTTTGGATTGGTTCAACCCTGGCGTGTTGTTCCAGTGGTTGACTAAACATATTTGTTTGAGCATTAGGTTTGCAAGGCTTTTTGGTACGCCACAGCAAGGTTCAGGCCGTATAACGTTCCCTTTGCGAAGAGAGGACGGGAGCGAATACATAGTCATTACTGCGACCCCCACTGGGGGTCGCTGTAATGACTATGTATTCGGCGTTCATATACCAGTGTTTAATGTATGCTAAACAGCACCTAGCAGAAACACCAATTAATGCAGACATTCACTCGCATCATACCCGCGGTAGCTCCCTTTTATGCATACCCCAAATACGACTTCGCAAAAGTACAGAAAAGCTACTTGTACCTTAGCATTAAATTCTATAAACTACTCCCTACAAAATTTAAACAGCTGGAGGACATAAAATTAAAAAAAAACAACAGGGAGATGCTGATAGGCCACCCTTTCTATAATCTGGCCGAATTTAAGGGCCATGATTTTTCAAATATTGTGCCCATTTAAATTACTTAAAAAGTAGAGCCTTATTGTCTGGATTATTTTATATGGTCTTATATCTGTACTTTTAGTTTAAAATGCTAATGTAGATTTAATTTGATTATTTAACATTTTACTGAAAATTTGAATATTATGATGAATAATTTTACTACGTATTTTTTCGAATTACTAACTACTTCAAATATTAGGCTTCTATTTTGATTATTTATATTTATAGTTTGACAATCTAGTAGTTAATTCCTGACTACCGATGTATGTTTAGTAAATAGTAGTAACGAGACTTACTACCTAACCCAATTATTTTGGCGTCCAAGAGTGGTCTTTAGTCGTCAATTGGACACGATGAAAATGTAATGTAATGATGTTTTTTTTTTATAATAATGTAATTTAATAAATAATCTTTGTTTATCCATTTCAGATATGAGCTACCGCCTCCAGCGCCGGGTCGATTGAGTGATGCTAGCGCATGGCTGGAAGCGGTGGACAATTCACACGCACAGCTGCAGCATCAGGCTACTCGGTAATTACTGTTTTATTAATAAATAAAATACAAACGGAGCTGCCATGGAATTCACCGACCGAAGTCGGGCCCATCATATAGTGTTATTACACTTCTGGGGGGTGAGCAGTGGATTCCGGACTAACGACCGGCTGTGGTAGGTTTAGGACAGCTGTCTTGCCACATGTGAGCGTTCACCTTACCACCCATTCACTCCCCCTTCGAAGCCATAGAATTTGAGATGCGGAAATCGCGGTTGTAGATAATTTTTCTAAGAAGGAATTGATTATTTTGCTGGAGAGACCAAGATCTTTAAAAAGGTGAAACAGGGATTTAGCTGGCAGGCAACGAGCGCCAACTTTCACCGCGTGAAGTTGAACAGTGAAGCCGTCCCGGGTGACGGCATTTGCGAGATCATGGTATTTATTTAATTTGTACGCGTGCTCTTTTGGGATATTTGATTTCCATGGAACAGTTAATTCTACGATAAGGGCCATCTTCCGAGATAGAGAGTAAAGAGTTATATCTGGATGCGGGGCTGTGTATCCGAGACTTTCGGGGAATTTATACTGCTTAGATACCAAATCGACCTCCAGAATCCAATCTGAAGCTTTTTTGATTATTGAGAAAGGTTTTGTAGTGAAATGTTTTTTGCCTTTAGAGCCATCCCGCAAAAACTGTATTGGTGGTTTGGAGGATACTGTCAAACCCTTGTTGGCACGAGCCACTGAGAGGCTAATTACCTCGCGATTAACAGCAAGGACTTTGTCGTGGCGGTAAGTGTACCGTCCTTGATCTAAGGCCACCTTGCAGCCAGCTAGAATATGCCTGGCTGTGCAAGGGGTATTGCTACAAAGGGGTCATGAACTATCCTCGGCAAAGCTCCAACGAGCGAGGTTACTGGGGTCTGGAAGCGTATGCTGAAAGGCATAAAATTAAAAATTTTAAAAGTAAAATAAAATGTATGTATAAAATGTATGTATAAAATGTATATATATAAATGTATGTATAAAATGTAAAATGTAGGCATAAAATTTAAAGGCATAAAATTTAAGACATAAAATTTCAGCATCTCTGGCGTCCAGTCATACAACATTACTTTCCAGTGCATTGGAGGAGGAATGCAAAAGTCTCCAATTGTTGCTATAGTTCATAACTGAAGCCGTTAAAAACACAGCCGTTTTACAGTCGCATTTTGGATTCTTTGTATAACTCCAGCAGATGAGATTGACTCGGCATCTTGTCACACCCACCCTCTTTTTTTTTATATGTTGTGTGGGGCTTTTCTAAAGTCCTTATGAGCCTTGTAACGCTGCGACTATTGCTGATCTATTGTGTTCGTCATCTGCTAGAGTTCTGCGATAAGCCTCGTGTTATTAAGAACCGCAACAGCTTTTGGCGCCAGATTGTTTTACCTCCTCAGGTTGGAGGTAAAACAATCTTTTACACATCGGCGGGCCACACTCGCACATGAGGTTGCAGGAAGTTTCCTCTGTCTCTTGGCAGAACCTGCACATTTTCGTGTCCCGGAGCTTAAGGTTGTACATGTGTCTGTTCAGGCCACAGCGCCCCGTGAGCGCCCTCACCAGTATGCGTAGATTGTTCCTATTTAGCGATAAGGCCTTACGGGCAGTCTTACGGTCGTAAGCCTTAATTAGCGCTTTTGAATTATTTAAATCTGGCATGTTGTTCCAGTGGTTGTCGGATTGTTTGCAAAGCTTTTTGGTACGCCGTTCAGGGCCATGTTACGTTCCCTTTGCTCCCGTCTTAGCAAGTTCGTCGGCTTTTTCATTTCCCTCGATTCCTGCATGACCGGGAACCCCCTAGGCTAGTGCCATAGGAGCTTCCTTGCTATCCGAGTGGATATAGATACGGTGGTTGGCGTAGCTCTTATGGAGGTTGATATCTACACATTCAATAAAGGCACACCCACCCTCAGTCTGTTGAGTTTACGCTAGGGATGTACATAGATGTCCGATACATCGAAAACATCGATGGTTAGAGATCGATGTTTGTTATTTTTTACATCAATAATGTCTTATCGATGTTTTAGCACCATCGATATTCCTCCGTCGATATTTCTCATCTATGCGAGACAAGTTTTAGAAAACAGCATGGGTTCCAGATCTGATAGGCATATTCTAAACCGTTCACAAATGACAGAGATTTTCAATGACTTTTAGATGTTTTATTTTATTTTATTTTATTTTATTAATTTTAGGAATCTTACAGCTAGGTATACGGTTATTACAAATTAATATGTATATAAGGCCAATTACAAGGTTCCACAAGTAAAAATGTATGAATAGATATATAAAAGGGGGAGAAAAAAAAGAAAAACAAGTAGACTAAGAAGAAACTAAACAAAATAGAACAAAGGATTAGCCAAAGAAGGCGTCAGCCAGTAACTTCTTGAGCTGCTGGACTGACATATTAAATAAGTCAATGTCATATTGGGTAGCTAGATCATTGAAACTTTGGCTTGCTCTCAATAGATAACTGTTTAGCCTGTAATTGGTGTTAGCTCTGGGGATAAACAGGGTGCATGGTCTTCTGATCGGATCAGCAGAGACCCTCAACCCAACCTTCTCCAATAAATCCGGGCAGTCAACTGAGCCATTTGCTATCTTCAATAGGTAGGCGACATCTGCAATATGGCGTCTTGTGGCTAAAGGTAAGAGGTGAAATTTATGACAACGTTTAGTGTAGTCTGGAAAGAATTTTTTTACTTTAAATTGTAGGTGTCGTACAAAACGTCTCTGAATTCGCTCAATGCGGGTAATGTAAGTGTTATAGCTGGGGTTCCAGATTTGTGATGCATATTCCAAGTGACTACGTACATATGCACAATAAAGAATTTTAATGGTTTTAATAGATTTAAACTCAGATGATAAACGCAGAACAAAACCTAATGTTCTTGATGCTTTGCTGTTAAATACTATAGATATACTTATAGATATAACATGATCTTCTTTCCAACCTTGTTTCCTATTACAGAGTGGTGAACTTGGAACTGCAGCTTGAATATGGATGTGCCGCCTGGAAAGATTACCTAACCATACTAAATGCCATGCTGCAAAAATCCACGAAAGCTCTGAATGAGTTAAGGTAAATACTAAATATGTGAATTTCTTTTATTCTAAAAAAAATTTCTTTGTTTTCATTTTACTAAAGTTGTAACCTTAAATTTATAATCTACCGTGTTTTGAGGAAACACGGCAGAATCCACCAAAACCCAAAAAAATGAATTTGCTATAAGGACGCCACCTGTCTTTTAAAGGTAAAGACGGAAACTAATTTCAAAAATATACTAATATACCAAAAAGAAATTTTGAAAAAGAAAAAAAATTACCCTAAAAAAAACGATCTCAGTGTGGGCTAAATACTGATGGGCATTGGATTTGGCCCACAGAAAATCCTATTCCCTCAGACGCACAAAAGACTACAGAAAAAACAGCCGTGTATGTGAAAAGTTCGCGTTTAATGTATCCAAAACGGCATACAGCAAATTTCCCACGGCGCGCAGACTGCCAATTTGCAACCGCTCAACAATTGAGGGTTATTTCTATGTCCTCTTCCACGTGAAGACAAAAATTCCGGTGCAATAGAAAGGTGAGGTGAAATCCTCACATTCGGTGACGATTGACGTCACATTAGCATCAATATCGTACAAAAAGAACAGAGATGCCCCAAACTGCGCAAGGGAAAAAGAATCCGTTAAAATCGCGCTGATCCAACATGAAAAGCAACCCAAAATGAAAGTAAATGCTCACCAGATTAAATACGAACACTTCACATAAAAATTCCGCCTCCCGGTAACATTACTGCAATAATGCAGATTCACGGAGGCTTCCACGCCTCGCGACGAATTTTAAACGACCGCGCTGGCGACATGTTCAAGCGTAAAAGGACGAATTTGCGCGATGACCGCCGATAGTTGCGTTCAGACGGGCATTAACGCCGTTAAAGTAAGAAGATAAAAAAATAACAAAACCGCGGCCTCCACCTCGACGTGAGAGTTAGGCGCGTCATCGGCTGTCAAACGAAAACTTCTACCGGATTTCGCGACAACACTTTGTAGCTGTCAAAGTATACGAGAAATGCACGAAATACAGCAAAAAACCAGCAGGAAACAAAAAAAACACGGGCAAAACATGAAAAACAGGTTCGGCGAAACATAACCTGCAACCAGGCGCAAAAACAAAACAACAAAATATGCGGTTTTTGTTACAAATTATTTCTGAAACCACTTAACCCACACTACACTCACAAACTTACTCGTAAACATACCCTTTAACAATCAGCACTTTTCACCGACCGAGAGACAGTTTGCATCCTCACACAATTCTTTCGATAATTCGAGATGGTTTTATAAATGTCAATTACCTATTTTCTCACTTCTCATAGCCCTTTCTCATCTATGATTCCACTAAAATCCAACTAACTGGCCTGTCTGGATGCGCTTTGGTGACAGTTTAAAATCTAATTGAAGATCTTAGTTTGGATTGATTCAACCCTGTCGTGTTGTTCCAGTGGTTGATGGATTGTTCTAAACATATTTGTTTGAGAATTAGGTTTGCAAGGCTTTTTGGTACGCCACAACTTGGGTTGTCGACTACAGCGGGCGAGCCCGTCACCTCAGGAAGTTTAAACGATTAGTCGTTCTATCTCCCTGGAGTGAACGTAGAAGACTTGGGGACAAAACAGTCCACCATCTAGCTACATCACAAGCCCGTAAGAGGCCAACGCCTTAACCGCGAGATAGCCAGGAATGTTACCTGGCGGCCCGACACTCACGCCCTTACTTCCAATTGTGACCAGATTACTCCGGTCTCTCGATTGGTTACGAGTTCGAGGTCGCTTGCGCGGTCCTCTCCCTTACGAAGCGGTGAAACGGTGTATACCGAATCTATCGCGGACCACAGCGTCCTTTGCCCGGCTGTTCACCCAGGATCGGATGGCCGATGGTCGTTTCAAGAGCAGTCGCCATAAGGTCCGCAACCACCCCCGCTCTATAGGAAATAGTACTGCTTCCAGACTCCCCCGACTGTTAGTCAGAGTGCACAGTCGATGGGCTTACGCCGCACGGTGTGCAGACCGTCCAGGAGCGCCAGAAGTTTGATTCCCAGGGGAAACTGACCATAAGGCCAGAGTCCTACCCAGGCTCGTACTTCATGCGTGGAGGCCGTCGGATAGGTGTTGACCCGTGAGTGTGACCAACCCTGAACAGAATGGGTCTTCGTGGCCAACTCAGCAAGGGCCCATTTGGTACGCCACAGCAAGGTTCAGGGCCGTATACCGTTCCCTTTGCTCCCGTCTTAGCAAGTTCGTCGGCTTTTTCATTTCCCTCGATTGCTGCATGGCTGAGAACCCATCTTAGAATTACCCTGTTATTTTTGCCCAGGGAATTCAGTAGTGAGACGCAGCTTTGCACTAGCTTTGAATTAATAGTATTCGAGGCTAGTGCCATAAGAGTTGCCTTGCTATCCGAGGGGATGTAGATACGGTGGTTGGCGTAGTTCTTATGGAGATTGATAGTTGTCCTAACCCAACCCGGCTGATTCCCTTCAGGTCCAGACACAATTTCGGGCTAGTTCTAAAACTGTCCTCTCTGCTCTATCCTTAATGCCTTTCAGCATACACCCCCAGACCCAGACCCAAGTAACCTTGTACCAGTAGGAATCTATCCTATTTTACAATAAATTGCCATTATGCATCAGGGCCTTGGTGTTTTGCTTTAAGAAAAAGGTACAATATGCAGTATATTTTAATTATAACCCAAACAGGATTAAGGATTTTGACAATATCGAATTTTCTCGGTACTCTCAACTTTCTTGTAAATCTTCATTGTTTCTATTATTGACTACTAGCTGACCCGTGCCCATTTCATTGGGCGGTAAAACTTTTTACCTGTGATGAAATTATGAGTGTGGTTCGGTTAGTACCTACTGAGTGCTATGATTTATTTCCTGACTGCCATAAGAAGGCTTATATTTTTACTGCATATGTATGTATGTATTTGTATCTTCTTGTGAGTGTTTTATTTGTGAGTGTCTTACGTCTTTAAATATTTATGCAGCAAAGGAAAAAGTCTTTTGTTTTAATCACTTGAGACGATAAATTTACTTATTTTGATAAGAATTCATAATTCTTGATAATATGACCAATAAACATGACCTAACGATTTAAATGATTTTTTTTATATAAAATACTACTTTTTGTGACTTAAATATAAAAGTTCAACATATGCTGTCGCTGACTTTTTTGTAGGCATTATCAAGCTCTACAACTTTTCTCTAGAACTTAATCATATATCTCTCATCGTTAAGGCAGCGTTAGTTAAAAACGTTTTCGTTCGACTGCTCATTCTCCGACTTACTTTGCAAATCTGACTACCACGAAAAAGTCTTTTCATTTTTCGAATTAATATATAGCCTATGACACTTACAAATAACGTGGCTTTCTATTGGTAAAAGAATTTTCAAAATCAGTTCAGTAGATCCAGAGATTACTTCCTACAACGTCACAAACTTTACCTCTTTATAATATTAGTATAGATATATAAATAAACAATAAATAAAATACAAACGGAGCTGCCATGGAATTCACAAACCGGAGTCGGGCCCATCATAATATTATTTTTTACACTTCTGGATGGTGAGCAGTGGATTCCGGACTAACGACCGGCTGTGGTAGGTTTAGGACAGCTGTCTTGCCACATATAAGCGTCCACCTTACCACCCATTCACTCCCTCTTCGAAGCCATAGAATTTGAGATGCGCAAATCGCGGTTATAGATAATTTTTCTAGGAAAGAGTTGATTATTTTTCTGGAAAGACCAAGATCTATAAAGAGGTGAAACAGAGATTTGGCTGGCAGGCCACGAGCGCCAACTTCCACCGCCTGAAGGTGAACAGTGAAGCCGTTCTGGGTGACAATATTTGCGAGATCATGGTATTTATTAAATTTGTACTCGTGGTCTTTTGGGATATTTGATTCCCATGGAACAGTGAATTCTACGATAAGGGCCACCTTCCGAGATAGAGAGTAAAGAGTTTTATCTGGGACGGAGGGCTGTGCATCCGAGACTTTCAGGGAATTTATACTACTTAGAGACCGAATCGACCTCCAGAATCCAATCTGAAGCTTTCTCAATTATTGATAAAGGTTTTTAGTTAAATGTTTTTTTGCCTTTAGAGCCATCCTGCACAAACTGTATTGGGGGTTTGGAGGATACTGTGGAACCCTTGTTGGCACGAGCCACTGAGAGGCTAAGTACCTTGCAAATAACAGCAAGGAAGTCGTGGCGGTAAGTGTACCGTCCTTGATCTAAGGCTACCTTGCAGCCAGCTAAAATATCTCTGGCTGTGCAAGGGGTATTGCTACAAAGAGGGCATGAACTATCCTCGGCATAGCTCTAAGGAGTGAGGTTACTGGGGTATGGAAGTGTATGCTGAAAGGCATTTAAATAAAATTTCAGCACTTTCAGCACTAAAATTTCAGTCCCCAATTGTTGTCCAATCATTCTGGCATTTGAAGGCCGATAGCGTGAGCCATACTATTGCTGTCGTAATCTCCCCGCAAGAGAGACTTTTTCAAGTCCACATCGCTCATGCTTGTACTGCCGTACCCCAGACCATTGCCGTTCTGGCTGATTCCAGCAAGAAACTTTTTGTGGAAGTCAACGCGGGCTTGTAGATCATTTGACTCACTACGGCCACTTATTACGTGCTTGGATATTGCCGGATCCTTGGAATTGCTTAGAATCGAATTTTTGGTTATTCTGGAGTTGGCGTAGAGCAGAGAGGGCAGTTTTAGAGCTAGCCCAAAATTGTGTTTGGACCTGAAGAGAGTCGAGGGCTCAACTATACATAATCATTATCCGAATTCAAATTCGGAGCAATATATTGACATTTTATCAAACCATATGATACGGGAGCTCCACAAGGTCTATCCTTCCAACGCGGGAACTTTTCAACAAGATCTCCCCTTTGCCATTCTTTGAAAAAAGTGAAACAGTTTTTCACACAGAACCAAATTACTGTACTTTAATGGCCCGGAAATTACCCCGATCTCAACCCGATCGAAAACCTCTGGGCCATTTGCAAAAAACGGCTCTCCAAGATGGATTGTACAATGAAAACCAAGATGATCAGTGCAGTAATTCAAGTCTGGTTTCACGATGATGAACTGAAAGGAAGCTGTCAAAACCTGGTAAATTCTATGTCTACAAGAGTGAAAGGTGTTATCAACGCAAAAGGAGGACAGATTCTATATTAAAACTAACAATCTATAACTACCAGTACTGTTTTTGTATGTTTATGTACAATAAAGCACTTTTCGAAGAAAAATACTCTTTGTTACAATTAATTCGCACGGTACTGTATCATTGTGCATTTTTATTCTGACTCTATTATTATAACAATTATTATTATCAAAACTTCCCTTATATATGCATATAAAATGTTGTCCATTTTATGTTGCAGGAGAGAGGTGGCTTCGATCAACTGGGCGAGGAAAAGCTCCCAACTAGAAGCTGGAGCGAGACTCCGCGGTCTCCAGAGGCGATGGGCCCAACTCGTCTCCGACAACTACAGAACGGAGAGAGCCATCACAGAGTTGCAAGCCGAAATTGATGCTGTGAGTAAACCAACACTTGCATACATTACATTTATGTCGTGTCCAATTGGCGGCTAAAAACGCTCTTGGACGTATCAAAATATGTGTGTTTAAAGTAGTAAGTCTCATTACTGCTTTAATCTTTAATCCTACATACTTAATCTTTAATCCTACATACTTATGTTATAAAAAAAATATATAGTATCTAAGAAACTTTGGAACCTAATAAAAGTTATTTTTCGTAAAATCTTATTACAAAACCAATTAAAGGCTTATTAAATAAAATAGTTAATAATGCTAATGGCTACCTACTAAAAGCCACTCAACACAATAATTAAAATAGTCAGTTAAAAAGTTAGATAATCAAGGCAGAAGCCTAACAATTGAAATAGTCAATAATTCGAATATATGTACTAAAAACTGTACACAGTAACATCCAAAGTAGTAAGTAAAGTATTAAATTATCAAACTAAAGCTAAATCTTACATTTAAATACTAAAAGTACAATATAGATTCGGGTGTGAGTCTTGCACTCGATTCTATAGTCGAGTATTGATCATTACTTGAGTCTACTCAACCATTACTCAGGTGCCAAGTATTATTTAAGTATTAGATGCGTTCTATAGTCGAATATCGGTTATCGACTCAGCTGAGTAATACTCGACTAGAGGGGAAAACATGGGGAAAATAAAATATTTCGTAATTTATTCGGAAACAAACTACTAATATTGCTAATAATACTACTAGGCAAAAAACATTTAACTACAAAACCTTTCTCAATAATCGAGAAAGCTACAGATTGGATTCTGGAGGTTGATTCGGTCTTTAAGCAGTATAAATTCCCTGAAAGTCTCGGATGCACAGCCCTCCGTCCAGATATAACTCTTCACTCTCTATCTCGGAAGGTGGCTCTTATTGTAGAATTAACTGTTCCATGGGAATCAAATATCCCAAAAGACCACGAGTACAAATTAAATAAATACCATGATCTTGCAAATGCCGTAACCCGGAACGGCTTCACTGTTCACCTTCACGCGGTGGAAGTTGGCGCTCGTGGCCTGCCAGCTAAATCTCTATTTCACCTCTTTAAAGATCTTGGCCTTTCCAGAAAAATAATCAACTCTTTCTTAGAAAAATTATCTAAAACTGCGATTTGCGCATCTCAAATTCTATGGCTTCGAAGGGGGAGTGAATGGGTGGCAAGGTGAACGCTCACATGTGGCAAGACAGCTGTCCTAAACCTACCACAGCCGGTTCGTAAGTCCGGAATCCACTGCTCACCCCCCAGAAGTGTAAAAATACTATTATGATGGGCCCGACTCCGGTCGGTGAATTCCATGGCAGCTCCGTTTGTATTTCTTGTAAACCCCCTGATCATCAGGATGACAACAACGAAAGAGTTGTGACAGCCGGAGAGACGGTGGACGGCGTGAAAGAACGCATCGGGTCGATGGCCTTGCAAGCCAGACCCGATTATATATAAAGCAAAAAAGAAAAAAAAGGAAATATACCCCCAAGCGGCCTATCAGGGGGGGAGAATTCCCGCTACCCCAGTTGAAACCCCAAACAACGACACGGCTAAAACGACACCGGACCTTGCTTGCCCTATCTGCGGGAAACAATATAAACGATTAGCATGGTTAAAAAAACACATTGCTGGGCACGATGATAGCGACGCTGCACGTCAGTGTCTTAAACCGTCGCAAGGAGTCACGGACAGAGTTGAACCTCACATGTCCCTTGACTCCACATCTGCCCGCAGTTTGTCACCCGACCGGTCTCCTCTACCCGCGCAAATCGTATCCTTCCCTCCTCTAAAATTCCCTTCACTTGCGAAAGAGGACTGGGAATTTCATAATAATAATTTAACTTCTATTCTTGACCACTCTGTGAACCGTAATGCCCCTGCCAGCGTCCAGCTGTCGTCCTTCCAGGTGGCGGTCCATGAATACTTCTCGGGTGTTTACCCAAAATCTACCCATGTCGACCCGGTTCACAGAGAAAACGCATTTAAGGCAAAGCTCCGTAGGCAAAAGCGGCTACTTCGTCGCCAGTTACGTGAAGCCAAGAAAGCCGGGGATAAAGCCCTCTGCCACAACTTCTCGCGCGCGTACCGCTCTATACTAAAACTCATACAGAGCGTAGCAACGCAAAACGACAAGCGCAAGGCAGCATTTCTCAAATCCAAAGAGGAAGCCCGGTTCGACAAAAACCGTTTTAACTACAGCAAAACGGTTTTGTCTGCCGCCAAGGGAAAAATCCAAATCCCGGAAGAAATGGCCACGGAATATTTTTCGACCACGTATGAGGACCCAATGCGGCTCCATAATTACAGCCCTCCGCCGGGCATTACACCTCCGCCCCTGCCTACGGTAGCTTTTGCTTCTCAACCTCCATCTCTAGATGAGATTCTTAATCAAGTAAAGAGGAAGCTGTCGGGCTCTACTCCGGGTCCCGATGGTATTCCCTATTTAGTATACAAAAAATGCCCCTGCCTTCTGCAATATTTAGGATCCATCTTCCGAAATTTATGGAATAGCGGTGTAGTCCCACAGAATTTTGGCCGAGCGACAGTCATCTTAATTCCGAAAGTCCCAGTTTGCACCGGACCAAGGATGCTCGGCCCATTGCTCTCACAGACACTGTGGCCAAAATCTTTTTTAGCATAGTCCACACGAGGATGAGCGAATTCATGCACCGGAATGAGTACCTTGGAGTATCAGTTCAAAAAGGCTTCATGCGTGGCGTCTCGGGCTGTCTCGAGCACAATTCTCTCCTGGCTGCTGCCATCAAGGATGCGAGACAGCACGAACGCCAAATCAATGTATGCTGGCTCGACCTAGAGAATGCCTTTGGGTCAGTCCGACACAGTCTCCTCCACTTTGCACTCCGCTGGTACAACTTCCCACCAGTCGTGCGTGACATTGTAGCCTCCTACTACAACTGTCTGACTTTCCATGTTAAAACGCAAGAATGGACTACCCGCTCTATACCATATTCAATTGGACTATTTCAGGGCTGTTGCCTCTCCCCGACGATTTTTAATATAGTTTTTAATATACTGCTGGAAAGCCTGACCCAGTTTGACAGGAAGTGGGGCTACCGTTTTAAAATAGACGGCCAATACACCTCGTCGTGCCTCGCTTTTGCCGACGACCTAACTTTCATCACCAGAAGCCCCAAGCAGCTTTCCCTGCTATTACAGAAAGTGGAGCTTTTCTGCGACTGGTCAGGCTGTATAAAAGTGAAGCCCTCCAAATGTTTTTGCCTTGGACTCGCCCGCATGGGCACAAAATTTACATCCTATGACCCCAAATTGGTCTATAAGGGCTCTAATATCTCCCTTATAGACCCAAACAATCATTTCAAATTCCTCGGCAGAAAAATCACCCATCAGGGAAAAGACGTCTCGGGCGATCATGTTATAGAGCATTTCAAAAGTTGCCTGGCGAAAATAGTTGCCTTGCTAATTTCTGGCCCTCGTAAGGCCTGGATCTATGACAATTATCTAACGTCACATTTGTCATGGCCCTTTCTTATTTACGATTTTACCAAAACCCAACTGTCCCGTCTAGATGCGCTGGTGACAGCTAGTTTAAAATCCTGGCTGTCCTTAGCCAAACCAGCTGACCCCTCGACTCTCTTCAGGTCCAAACAAAATTTTGGGCTAGCGCTTAAACTGCCCTCTCTGCTCTACGCCAACTCCAGAATAACCAAAAATTCGATTCTGTGCAATTCCAAAGATCCGGCAATATCGAAGCACGTAATAAGTGGCCGTAGTGATTCAAATGATCTACAAGCCCGCGTAGACTTCCACAAAAAGTTCCTTACTGGAATCAGCCAGAATGGCACTGGTCTGGGGTATGGCAGTACAACCACGAGCGACGTGGACTTGAAGAAGTCTCTTTTGCGGGGAGATTGCGACAGCAAGAGTATGGCTCATGCTATTGGCCTTCAATGCCAGAATGATTGGACAACAATTGGGGACTTTTGCATTCCGCCTCCAATGCACTGGAAGGTAATGCTCTATGACTGGACGCCAGAGATGCTGAAATTTTATTTGAATGCCTTTCAGCATACACTTCCAGACCCTAGTAACCTCGCTCGTTGGAGCTTTGCCGAGGATAGTTCTTGTCCCCTCTGTAGCAATACCCCTTGCACAGCTAGACACATTCTAGCTGGCTGCAAGGTGGCCTTCTTCTTCTTTTTTGTTTGATGGCTCCACCCAAAGAGGGTGATTTCTGCCAAGTGTGCCGTTGAAATAGCAGGAAACTTTTTTGTGTTAGTGGACGTCACTGAAACAATTAAGACATCACTCCGTCGGGAACACAAAATCGAATAATAAAAAATATAGTGAAATACATATATACGTTTAACACACAGACACTCTATGGAGGAACATTTATTAATTATTATTAAAGGGACATACTGTTGAGTTTGATAAATTTACAGATGATTTTGTAGACATTGGGGGTGTTGAGAGATAATAAAAAGTCTATACTAATAGGGAGCTGAATTTTGAGATTTAAGAGGTCCGGAATGAAGTTAGGATAGTTATTAACAATGGGACAATTAAAGAAGAGGTGGTCCAGAGTGCAAAACGCATGACCGCAGTCGCACTGAGGAGAAGGGAGTACATGTATTCGGTTGAGGTGAGCGGGAGTGCAGCAATGACCGATGCGCATCCTGCAGAGGGTGGAGATTTCCTTACGGGTGAAAGGTAGGTGGTGGAACCAGGGTTTGGTCCTTATTTCTGTTTGGATTTGAGAGTATCTCTTACCTTTGACCAATGAGGACTCTTGCCACCTCCGAGCCCATTTGTTAGTGAGCTTTTTATCTATAACAGGGAAGAGGTCCGAGAGTGGTAGGCGGCACTCGGCAGCACCACCGAAAGTTCTGGCGGTGTTCGCAAGCTCGTCCGCCCTCTCGTTACCTCTTATCCCCGTGTGACCAGGTATCCAGCAGAGAATCACACGAAAACCAGCCGTCTCCAAACTACAATATCTCTGTCGAATTTCGTTCTCAATGTGGGATGGCTTGTTGTTGAGAGAAGGGAATCCAAGTTTTTAGATAAGGCTTAACGAGTCGGTGAAGATTATAGTAAATTTTAAATCAGACGACTCGATAAGTTGTAGCGCCTTCAGTATGGCGATACTCTCTGCCGTGTAGATCGAGGCTATGCTTGGAAGTCGTATGAGAATGTGGTTATCGCTGTTCATATGGAAGACTGCGGCGCCAACATAGCAGCCATCGTCTGCTTTAGAGCCGTCTGTGAATATATAATTCCACCCTGGCCAATTCCTATCAATGAGCTCGTTGAAGAGAGGACCATTATCAGGCTGATATTCACCGGGTTTCTTTTTCATTAGAACGGATTGGTGGAATATTCGAGGAACAGCAAGCCTTTCCTCTAGTGACAAACAGAAGTTGAGCGGGATCGTGTACCGGTGTATGATGTCGGACTGACGGTTTAGCCACCGATGGCTCTTGCATAGGAGGGGGAGTTTGGCTGCTGGAGTGGAGGCGGTGCTCAATAACGATGACAGAATCGTAAGTTTGGGCACCAGCGGATGTGAGATCATTGCCAGGCGCTTAAGGTAAAACCTATCGGCGAGGCTCTGGCACCTCATATCTACTGGGGCCTCTGAAGCCTCGACCTGAAGGGCATTGGTAGGAGAGCTCTTCATAGCTCCAAGAATCAGGCGCAGTCCTTTATATTGTAGGGTATTCAATTTCGACTGACACGCTTTGGAGAGAGGATATGTGACAAAAGTAGCATAATCGATTTGAGACCTTACAAGTGCGTTATAGAGGAGTCTAAGGGTAGTAGGGTGGGATCCCCACCAAACCCCGCACGTTGCTTTTATGATATTAAGGTTTTTTTCTCCTCGGGTGGACACTCTATCGATGTAAGGAGCCCAAAGTAACTTACTATCGATGGTAACACCCAGGAAGGTCGCTTGAGATCTGAGCGGGATAGATATGTTATTATACCCAATACGTAAGTTAGGAGGGATTCTACGCCTTGAGAAAATCACCGCCGTACTTTCCCATGGGGAGATCTCCAGCCCCGAATCGGTGAGGTATGAGTCCAAGGTGGCCTTAGATCAAGGACGGTACACTTACCGCCATGACAAAGTTCTCGCTGTTATTCGCGAGGTAATTAGTCTCTCAGTGGCTCGTGCCAACAAGGGTTTGACAGTATCCTCCAAACCCCCAATACAGTTTGTGCGGGATGGCTCTAAAGGCAAAAAACATTTAACTACAAAACCTTTCTCAATAATCGAGAAAGCTACAGATTGGATTCTGGAGGTTGATTCGGTCTCTAAGCAGTATAAATTCCCTGAAAGTCTCGGATGCACAGCCCTCCGTCCAGATATAACTCTTTACTCTCTATCTCGGAAGGTGGCTCTTTTTGAGAATTAACTGTTCCATGGGAATCAAATATCCCAAAAGACCACGAGTACAAATTAAATAAATACCATGATCTTGCAAATGCCGTAACCCGGAACGGCTTCACTGTTCACCTTCACGCGGTGGAAGTTGGCGCTCGTGGCCTGCCAGCTAAATCTCTATTTCACCTCTTTAAAGATCTTGGCCTTTCCAGAAAAATAATCAACTCTTTCTTAGAAAAATTATCTAAAACTGCGATTTGCGCATCTCAAATTCTATGGCTTCGAAGGGGGAGTGAATGGGTGGCAAGGTGAACGCTCACATGTGGCAAGACAGCTGTCCTAAACCTACCACAGCCGGTTCGTAAGTCCGGAATCCACTGCTCACCCCCCAGAAGTGTAAACATACTATTATGATGGGCCCGACTCCGGTCGGTGAATTCCATGGCAGCTCCGTTTGTATTTATTTATTATTTTTTCATCTAAAATTATGATGAAGATTTATAGAGTATTTATACACATTTTAATGTTGTTTCTCTATAACATATCAATTAAAGTGTTCATTTTAATTTATAGTCAGTGATTTTAAAAAATGCCATAAAAATTTCTCGGGTCGTCAGCCAGTGAAGTCTCCTTCTGTACTCCGTACATACTATGAGTTCACAACTCATCACTATGGCATTGGGCACTAATGCTTTCAATGTTAACGTTGCATGAGCATCAACAATGAGCATCAATGTTAAGAGGCCGTACACGAAATTTTGCGCATTTCGTGAATTTACGTAATTTTGCAGACGTGAATTTAAGGTTAAAATACTGTATTTCTATAAGTTTTATTGCACAACATAAAAGATCATTGATATTATTGTCTAATGAGTGAGCTACTTTTTTGAAAATTATTATAGAATTTTGATTAATTGACCTTAAACCGGGGCCTGTTTGTGAATTTTTGCTGTAAGAGGTTTAGAATATAACATATTTACGAATCGTTTTGACATCTAAAAGGTATAAAAAAATTACAATGTATTGTTGTGAAAGTACTCTATATAATAAGTGAATCACTTTTTACTACTTTCATATAAAATTGTTGATAAAAAAATATTTAACTTTGTCAATTTTTTTAGAAAATGGGCGAAGAAATGCTTTTGATTTTGGCCTTTTAGAACCGTCGTTCATAAAATAAAAACAACAGAAATAAACTTTAGTTCAATATCAATCCATTTCCTCAAAAAAAAATGCAAAACATTAATTTAAATTGGCAATAAAGTCTTTTAAAACAATCTAATTCTCGCATTATGATACTCGCCTATGATACGATTCACGCCTCAAGTTAGCTGGTCCCCGCCGAGCGCTTCCAAAGGGTGGACGTATCTCTTTGGCTCCGAAAATCCTACCTACCTATAGTTATATTATACCATTGATTATAGAGGTATCACGGCCCACATCGATTTCGTACACGGCCTCCTAATATTAACAAAACACGCAAGCGGGTAATATGAAACTTTATTTTCAGTTAAAATCTGCTGAAGCTCCCGTTCCGAACAATCTCCATCATCCAAACCCTGAAGAAGTGCCCAGAGAAGAGGAACATCACGAAAAGCAAAACGGAAATGTAACTGCTGAGGACGATGAACGAATGGAAGAAGATAACCATAACGAAAAGCAGTAATTTAAGAAAACATGTCACCGTAAGGAAAATAAAATTTAAAATAGTTGAAATATTTTGTTTTTTATTTGAAATTAATTATAGAATGCATGCTATCTTGGTGAATACATCGAGGGGTGTCGATCTCAACGAGCGAACCCGTCACCCCAGGCTGGTATAACAATATGTGATCAGATCGAAGACTATTGCGGTTATTTGACATTATAAATAGTGCTTTCTCAAAGTAAATTACGGTCGGGGTGTTGAACCGATAACAGAAAAAAAAGAAATCCTCAAAAATGCGGTGTGTGTTGGTCATGTGCATTGCGGAAGAAAAGATCCTCAGCATCAATGAAGTGTTGCTGTTGCCTGTTGACACTTAGCGACCCGATTTTTGGTCAGTGAATTCCATGGCAGCTCCGTTTGTATTTTATTGTTTATTTATTAATATGTAATGTAGCTAGGTATACAGTAATTACATCCTATATGCCATTATGAATGTAAGTAAGTAGGGGCAGGGGCCTTTTGTACATCTTACACTGGGGCCCAGTTTTCTTAGTTACGCCACTGCCTCTAATGATCCCATTATCTAAATATTTTTGTATGTAAATAAGCAAAACGAAATATTATTTTTGATAATTTAATAAAGATCACGATAGCGTTTACAATTTTTAAATAGGGTTCCATATTTTTCCGTAAGACAAGTACAAGTTAGAAATGCGTTTTTTTCACTTTTTCGACAGTCATATTTATTCATAAATATCTAATTGTTTTACAAAATGAGATTTCAATATTCTACATACGAAATTTTAATGCAACCGTTGCACAGTTATTCTTTTTATGATTGCTATAGTAGTTCCATAGTTATAGTACTTTTTGTCGAGCGGAGGGCGATGCATGAAATTCCAATAAATTGCTGCGGTCTGCCATGAAATTATGCCGCTACTCGAAAGGTTCATTTAATTACTGAATTATATTTTTCCACCTTTGAATGTTGGTGAGGTATAAAAAAAGTCAAAAAGCTTTTATTACTTTATTTGAGTATAACTACTAAGTGTAAAACGGGTAAGACAAAAAATACCCACATTACAAATGTAGCAATTTTTTACTATCTTTTTTTAATATATTACTATTTTTAATATTACTATTTTTAATATTACTATTTTTAATATTACTATTTATTAATATTACTTTTTTTTTAATCCAAAACCAAAATCAAAATTGAAAACTATCGAAAACGAAATCGAGTCAACAAAAGTTTGGATCTCTGCTGTTGACCGTTGAGGAGTTTCTTCGTCGGGAGCCAACACTGGGTGGACGGATTTCAACCACAATCCTTTCAGCTCATGCCATGACCAAATGATGCCTGCATGCCAAATTCAGCTCAATCGGATAAAGCGTTTCGGCGCTATCGTTGGAGAATACATACAGACAGACATGCAGACATACAGAAGTGCGTCCACAATACTTTCCTTAACCCTTGGAGTAAATGGGTATTTTCATGGATGCATCTGTCTCTTGCAGGATTTTCGGCGACATCGACCTTAAAGTAGACGAAACTACTACAACAATCATAAAAAGAACAACTGCACAATGATTGCATTGAAATTTCGAATATAGAATATTGAAATATCATTTTGTAAAACAATTAGATAATTATGAATAAATATGAGAACGTCAAAGAAGTGAAAAAAACGCGGAACCAGATCTGGTCGTATCATACTCAACGGATAATTGTTTCACAACCAGATTTGGTCGTATCATACTCAACGGGTTAAACAGGAAAGTATTAAAATAGCGCCGTATTTAAAAAAGTCATAGCCATTTTAATACCAAGGAAATAATACAAAATATACTACTTTTGCTATCACAGTCACTTGACCAATCACTATCGTGGGGGGTTGGAGGTTGAGGGGTTTGGCAGGTGGAAAGGGTTGTCGGTAAAGTCTTAGGGTGACATAATGACTTTTTAAACTAAACGATTTTGAGGGTATTAACTGATACCTACCCGCTTTATGGCTTATAGCCTCAAAAAGGTTGGGACTGCTGCCCTAATTTGTACTGATGTTTGGGGTTGTTCTTGACTTACTACTACGCTTATGATCTACTACTCTGCAGAGTAAAAAATAACAAAATAAAAGTAAATTTACATTTATTCATAATAATATTTAAAGTGAAATATCGATTACACAAAAGAAAGAAACAAACAAATAATTATTTATATTATCCTACGATGCCAGTGTCTACCATTGTGTGGCTCTTTGGAGGTAGATGTTTGCGATATTGCGCCGCCATTGTCGATTCCCACTGTTTAGCGTGGGTCAAGTACAGTTGCATCGCGGCTCTGGCGTCCTCCACGGAGCTGTGTTCGCCTTTTTGGATTTGTACGCCGAGTATTTCGGTTGCCAGTTTTTTTAAAGATGGCGTTCCGCCGCGACTCACCTGCAACAGAGGGATAAATAAATAAATAAATACAAACAATACTGCCATGGAAGTGATTATGCTTAACCCTTCGGCTACGTAATGACCAAATTTGGTTGCACATCAGAGCACCGTTGACTACTAACGACCAATATTGGCGGCTTGCTCCCGGAGCGCACAGTAATATTTTTTTATAATTCAAACGCATCGTAAAATCCATACCAAATATCTCATTATTACCATGGATACATAGGCGGCGGCTAGAATAATTTTGCGCGTCATTTCGCGGATATTTCTGGTAAAATTCCATTGTCAACCATCATTTTTTTTTTTCGAGAAATCATCAAATTTTTTATTGGTTTTTATGAGCTAATATCTAAATATTTTTGTATGTAAATAAGCAAAACGAAATATTATCTTCGATAGAGAAACTAATAAAGATCACGATAGTATTTACAATTTCTAAATAGGGTTCCGTATTTTTCCGTAAGACAAGTGCAAGTTAGAAATGCCGTTTTTTTTCACTTTTTCGACTGTCTCATATTTATTCATAATTATTTAATTGTTTAACAAAATTAGATTTCAATATTCTATATACGAAATTTCAAAGCAATCATTGCACAGTTATTCTTTTTATGATTGCTATAGTAGTTCCATAGTTATATTTTTTGTCGAGCGCGGCGATATTGCAAGAAATTCCAATAAATTGCCGCGTTCTACCATGAAATGATGCTGCTACTCGAAGGGTTAATGCGACTGACAAAGCAACATTTCTCAGGAGAGCCATTCGAAAATTGTTAAATATCATTTCAAATTATTACCATGATTTAATTATGACTCGCCAGTGGCTCGTGACTCTCGTGGCTTGCCAGCCATAACAGAGTTATGGCTGGCGAGCCAAGAGCGGTAACTTAGATACATAAAGCTTTTTTTTTGTAAATTTACCTCTCTTTAACACGCTTTTATTATGTAGGTCGACCTGTATGTAACTATGTAATGGAATCTAAGGTAACTAATTTAACCATCTTTCAAGGATCGTAGCGTCATGAAAATTGGCAGCTGTATGTAGTTCTGATGACAATACAATAATATGGTACTGTCGAACTGATCTGATGATGGAGTCGGAAGATATGAACTGGAACTTCGTGATGGAACATCGTATAATATGCCTTTCAGCATACACTTCCAGACCCCAGTAACCTCGCTCGTTGGAGCTTTGCCGAGGATAGTTCTTGTCCCCTCTGTAGCAATACCCCTTGCACAGCTAGACACATTCTAGCTGGCTGCAAGGTGGCCTTAGATCAAGGACGGTACACTTACCGCCATGACAAAGTTCTCGCTGTTATTCGCGAGGTAATTAGTCTCTCAGTGGCTCGTGCCAACAAGGGTTTGACAGTATCCTCCAAACCCCCAATACAGTTTGTGCGGGATGGCTCTAAAGGCAAAAAACATTTAACTACAAAACCTTTCTCAATAATCGAGAAAGCTACAGATTGGACTCTGGAGGTTGATTCGGTCTCTAAGCAGTATAAATTCCCTGAAAGTCTCGGATGCACAGCCCTCCGTCCAGATATAACTCTTTACTCTCTATCTCGGAAGGTGGCTCTTATTGTAGAATTAACTGTTCCATGGGAATCAAATATCCCAAAAGACCACGAGTACAAATTAAATAAATACCATGATCTTGCAAATGCCGTAACCCGGAACGGCTTCACTGTTCACCTTCACGCGGTGGAAGTTGGCGCTCGTGGCCTGCCAGCTAAATCTCTATTTCACCTCTTTAAAGATCTTGGCCTTTCCAGAAAAATAATCAACTCTTTCTTAGAAAAATTATCTAAAACTGCGATTTGCGCATCTCAAATTCTATGGCTTCGAAGGGGGAGTGAATGGGTGGCAAGGTGAACGCTCACATGTGGCAAGACAGCTGTCCTAAACCTACCACAGCCGGTTCGTAAGTCCGGAATCCACTGCTCACCCCCCAGAAGTGTAAAAAATAGTATTATGATGGGCCCGACTCCGGTCGGTGAATTCCATGGCAGCTCCGTTTGTATTTATTATTTATTGTGTTTGGACTTGTTAGAAAAGTCTTGGAATGAACTTTGACCACGATTAGGTTTCAAGGTCTGATGATGAAGCCGGAAGATAGGCACTGGCATTCCATGATGGAATATCGTATCATAGCCAAGTTTGGACTCGTTAGAAAGGTCTTGTAATGAACTTTGACCACGATTTAGTTTCAAGGTCTGATGATGAAGCCGGAAGTCAGGAACTGGCATTCCATGATGGAATATCGTATCATAGTCGGGTTTTCATTTATAAAAGCGTGTTTTTAGTGTTTTTTTAAAACTATTAATTTATTGAAGTATTGCTTAGTTTTTTTTATTCATGATTATAAAACATATTTTTTAAAAGTATTGTCAAATGTTTATTTTTCAGAATCTCACAGAAAATTCGCTACAATTATGTGAGCCCGCTCAAGGGATATTATACTGCGCACCCGCTAGAAGGTTAACACAGGTTACCTCTGGGGTACAGTTGTGAAGTTGTAATAAAAAAAATATATTCTGTAATCTGTATTCTATAAGTTGAAAAAAAAAATATATACCTTTCGAAATGGTTTATACCGCGACGTATCTCTTATATGCTTCTGCGGATGAGACAGGAATAACACGGCTAAATCATTTTTAATGGCGTGACCGACTAAAATTCGTCCTTTCAGAATATCAGCCACTTTCTGCTGCGCAGTTTGAAAGTTTTCGGCATTGAGCAAATCCTCCATGCGGACTCCGCTAACACTCGTTCTGAAACCAGAGAGAATATATCAACGGTTAAAAGGCAATATACAAACGAAGCTGCCATGGAATTCATCGACCGGTGTCGGGCCCATCATAATACAGTAGAACACCAGTTAACCAAACTCTGGTTATTCGAAACCCGGGTTATCCGAAACGCCTCTGTAAAGGTCAACTTATTTTATTTTATTTTATTCTGGAACCAAACAGAACTAAATACATTGCAATAAAAACGTATTTAAAAGTGAAAAAAATCCATTAACCCTTGGAGTAAATGGGTATTTTCATGGATGCATCTGTCTCTTTTGCAGGATTTTCGGCGACATCGACCTTAAAGTACTGGCTGTCCTTAGCCAAACCAGCTGACCCCTCGACTCCCTTCAGGTCCAAACAAAATTTTGGGCTAGCGCTTAAACTGCCCTCTCTGCTCTACGCCAACTCCAGAATAACCAAAAATTCGATTCTGTGCAACTCCAAAGATCCGGCAATATCGAAGCACGTAATAAGTGGCTGTAGTGATTCAAATGATCTACAAGCCCGCGTAGACTTCCACAAAAAGTTCCTTACTGGAATCAGCCAGAATGGCACTGGTCTGGCAGTACAACCACGAGCGACGTGGACTTGAAGAAGTCTCTTTTGCGGGGAGATTACGACAGCAAGAGTATGGCTCATGCTATTGGCCTTCAATGCCAGAATGATTGGACAACAATTGGGGACTTTTGCATTCCGCCTCCAATGCACTGGAAGGTAATGCTCTATGACTGGACGCCAGAGATGCTGAAATTTTATTTGAATGCCTTTCAGCATACACTTCCAGACCCCAGTAACCTCGCTCGTTGGAGCTTTGCCGAGGATAGTTCTTGTCCCCTCTGTAGCAATACCCCTTGCACAGCTAGACACATTCTAGCTGGCTGCAAGGTGGCCTTAGATCAAGGACGGTACACTTACCGCCATGACAAAGTTCTCGCTGTTATTCGCGAGGTAATTAGTCTCTCAGTGGCTCGTGCCAACAAGGGTTTGACAGTATCCTCCAAACCCCCAATACAGTTTGTGCGGGATGGCTCTAAAGGCAAAAAACATTTAACTACAAAACCTTTCTCAATAATCGAGAAAGCTACAGATTGGATTCTGGAGGTTGATTCGGTCTCTAAGCAGTATAAATTCCCTGAAAGTCTCGGATGCACAGCCCTCCGTCCAGATATAACTCTTTACTCTCTATCTCGGAGGGTGGCTCTTATCGTAGAATTAACTGTTCCATGGGAATCAAATATCCCAAGGGACCACGAGTACAAATTAAATAAATACCATGATCTTGCAAATGCCGTAACCCGGAACGGCTTCACTGTTCACCTTCACGCGGTGGAAGTTGGCGCTCGTGGCCTGCCAGCTAAATCTCTATTTCACCTCTTTAAAGATCTTGGCCTTTCCAGAAAAATAATCAACTCTTTCTTAGAAAAATTATCTAAAACTTGGCTTCGAAGGGGGAGTGAATGGGTGGCAAGGTGAACGCTCACATGTGGCAAGACAGCTGTCCTAAACCTACCACAGCCGGTTCGTAAGTCCGGAATCCACTGCTCACCCCCCAGAAGTGTAAAAAAATAGTATTATGATGGGCCCGACTCCGGTCGGTGAATTCCATGGCAGCTCCGTTTGTATTTATTTATTTATTGGCCATCCGATCCCGGTTCAGAGCCAGGCAAAGGACGCCTTGGTCCGCGATAGATTCGGTGTACACCGTTTCACAGCTTCGTAAGGGAGAGGACCGCGCAAGCGACCTCGAACTCGGAACCAATCGAGAGACCGGAGAAATCTGGTCACAATTGGAAGTAAGGGCGCGAGTATCTCGAGCCCGCCGGGTTTATTCCTGGCTAACTCGCGGTAAGGCGTTTGACTCTTACGAGTTGTGGCGTAGCTAGACGTCGGATTGTTATGTCCAAAGTCTTCTACGCTCACTGCAGGTCGATAGAACGACTAATCGTTAAAACGTCCTGTGGTGACGGGCTCGCCCGTTGTAGTTGACATCTCAATATGGCTAATGGCTCGCAAGTCTAAACTTTCTCTGGATAACAAAATCCTTCTCTACAAATGTGTCCTCAAACCCATATGGTCCTATGGAGTAGAGCTGTGGGGCACTGCAACAAACTCCAACATAGAAATACTGCAACGTTTTCAAAACAAAATGCTGCGCATGATAACAAACGCTCCATGGTATATCACCAATTGTCAACTTCATCGCGACCTGAAGATACCAACCGTCAAGCAAGAAATATCATACAAGCTCAAATCTTACGCAAAACAAATGGCAAATCATCCAAACAAGCTGGCCTGCAAATTAATGGACAAAACCACTCGCACCTTCAAGAGACTAAAGGGAAGAGCCCCTCAAGATCTTATTTAAACATAAGGAAAATAGTATGGATTGGCCACTGGGCAAATACCAATCATGACAGAGCAAATACATAACCTCTAGCTAAATGCCCACACGCCTGAGGCAGGGCAGATTGCAAGATCATAAAGGAATAAAAAAAAAATACGTGTGGCACTCGGGGACTGCCGCGGTAAAGCTATTGCATGGCATTTTTAACAACTTATGCAATTATAATTATTTATTTATTAATTTTTTTCTGATATCAGATAACTGCGCTCTATCGGAAAAAGTTGAAATTATTCCGAATCATTTGCGGCTGCGGAAGCAAATGATTCGGAATAATTTAAACGCCTTCCGATAGAGCGCCGCGCACGAATTTTTTATTCAATAAAGCAAAAACACCGAATTATTCGAAAAAAATCGTAGATAAAAAGATAGATAATTAAATTGTCTTTAAAATGGTGCAGGTTTCATAATAATACGCCAGATAGTATTTGCGTAGTAGTCGTTTTTGTGTTCGGTTAGACCTAATTTCACAAATTAATTTCTCTATGTAATATAAACAAAATCTAAAATATTCAAAGGTAAGAATATTAGGAAAATGTTCTTGTTTAACATATATTTTTTTCGAATCATAAGCAGTACTCGTTTAGACGTAATTATCAGTTTAAAATCATTAGTTTTAGTTAAGAAATTTCTTCATTCGGTCGCCGCGCTAGCCTAAGGCCCGCGATAAAAGCTATGCAATAGCTTAAAAAAATTTCAAAAAAATTGGTATGATATATAGGTATTATAATGAATATACTTGAGATAAAATTATGTCCATGAATTAAATTAAATGAAATATAATATGTATACATGTTTTGTGATCATCTAGATACTGTAGATTTTTTTATTGAATTATTATAGGAGGTTTTTGATGAGTGTAATTACGTGTCCACACTTAAAAAGTCTGTATTATATCTATGACACGCTCTGTACAGAAATGCATTTTGAGATGCGTTGGTTTTCACCACAGGGAGATGAAATAGTCGATGCGATCGAACAGGGCGAGGAGGAACATAAAATTCAATGCGCTCTAAAATCGCGTTCGTATCGATGGAATTATTTACCAACCCATGCAAGAATACGGCATCGATCAAGACTCTACGGCTCTCCAATGACATTAACTTGTGGGCTTTTAAGGATTCCTCATGAGCCGGGCTTAGTGAAAGAAGTGAAATTTAATCGCTTCACAAATCTTTTTTGTATCGATTCGATCCGCGATATGTAAGTAAATATTGGGGATTCCAGACCACTGATGCAAATTCCAACTGACTTCTTACATAGGAATTATAGAGGGTTTTAAGCGTGTCATTGGATTTGAATACCTATGATACCCTTAGAATAAAACCTAGTAATATATATGCTTTTCTAATAATATCATCGTTGTGTTCGGCGAATAGCATTTTCGTGTCAAGTGTAATCCCAAGTGTAAGATCTCGCACCGCTGCTGCTCTTCCAACTATAGCGCCATTCAAGTTGTAGTCAAACATTATATTAGTATCTTTTCTGGAGTATGTGATTATGTGACATTTGCTTACGTTAACGATGAGACAGTTATCGGAACAGTATTTCATAAGACGGTTTATATCCGCCTGCAAATTAAGGCAGTCATTAAAGGATCGGACCTCACTAAAAATCTTCGTGTCGTCCGCATATATGACTATATTGGAATCAACAGGAGAGTATTTAACTAATTCAATATTACAAGAACTGGAAAGAAATGGTCTAGATATCCAAAACTGTCGTGGACAGGGATATGATAACGGCGCCAATATGGTGGGTATTAATAAAGGTGTCAGAACTCTCAAAGGTCTCAGGTACCTACTCAACAAAAATCTAAGGAATTTGCTTTTGATTGATGCAGCTAACTCTTCTACAACAGCCAAAACATTTTTCGGCTTCATCAATAAAATCTATGTGCTTTTTTAAGTCAAGTAAGCGTTGGGGTATTGTAAAAACTAAATTAAAATTGACATTAAAACCCGATGGGAGAGTAGAATCGGAGCAGTAAAAGCAGGGTTGGCAAAAACCCGCGTTTTATCAAAAAATATCTGCCCACTGGGTTATTTCGGGTTTTTTCGGGGAAGTTTGGGTTTTTTCGGAGTTAATGAGAATTTTAAGTGAATATATTTTAATTTTACATTTAATTTAATGTTATTACCATTTTATTGCATTTTTTCTGCCGATACAAATCTATTTACTAATAAAGTTGTAACACTACCATGAAGGGAATTCCCCCGAAAATTGTTATTGTCAGTTGTCAGGGAGATACCCTTTATTTTCACAACAGTTGTTTATCTCGAATGATCACAAATATGTTGAAATTCGCATGGATTTCGAAGCTAATCCTGACCCGCAAATACAGTTCGATGTAGGGGCAGCTCGTGTGCTTGAAAATGTTGGGCTTCATACACAAGCCATCCATCTTCAGAAGCAATTGAAGGAAGTTTCCGTGGCGCTGGACAAACTACAGGCTGACGATACGACTATATCTGATGCATATAAAATCGAAGACTATCGCGGTTGTTTGACATTATAAATAGGATAGAAAACGAATTTACCGCGTGAAATTTGTAGGACCCGACGTTTCGGTGATGTTGCAGCCGCCGTTGCGTTAAAAAGCTGTTACAAACGTTCAGCGAGAAAAATCGGCGATCTGCGAACATATATTGGATAGCGGAAGTAACCACTGGATGCAGTTTCAAAATCCCATTGTTCTATCCAAGGAACAATTCTACTTTCCTCGCATGATCCGGGAAGCCATTGAAATAAGAAGAACTCCGAACTTCAATAGAGATGACGGCTACAAACTCTCTTCTACGTGGAACCCTCTTCTTAAAATGTTCCCGCCGCCGAACGCCGAACGCAAAGACGTAAAACAGGATACAGTGAGTGTTGTGTGCAAGACGGATTTTAAAAATTCCCGCGCTCCGAGCCCGGCCCCCCACCACCGTTATAACCTACGCAGTGGCGGCAGCGGTTTGCGGCCTACCCGCAAAACAACGGACTGACAGCTCTTCAGTCTACCCTAGACAACGGCGGCTGCAACGTCACCGAAACGTCGGGTCCTACAAATTTCACGCGGTAAATTCGTTTTCTATCCTATTTATTATATCTGATGCAGTTGAAGTATGGCTTGATCTGATGGAAAGTCATGAACTTGAGCCCTACAGGACGGCCATAAGTACGAGGTTCAATGATGGGATGCAACCTTTTCACTTCTTGGCCAATATGATGGATCCGCGATACTACGGTCGGCGCTTGAAGCCAGATGAAGAGAAAATGGCCGAAGAATGGGTAACGAAGCATTACCCTGAGCTCATGGCTGGTGTTTTGGCATTCTCAATCAAGGACACTGATGTTTACCCGTCTACTTTATTCCATGAAAATGTAGTCTCGAAAATTTTACCTAGTAAATGGTGGAAAATCGTGGGCCAAAAAACGGAAAAGATGGAGGTGGTGATTGACCAAAGCAAATTGCCCAAGGGATTTTGCTCGTTTTTCTCCGCATTACACACTTGTTCAGCCAGTTCTGCATCAAATACATCCTTTTTTTTCTTTTTGATAATATAATATAAATGCTATATCCGTTCATTGATTTAATTATTATAAACAAGTATTTTTTCAAAAACCCACATTCGTCAAAAACCCTCGGGTTTTTTCAGGTAGGTTTTACCCAATTTAACCCAGTGGGTTTTTTCGAGTTGGGGAAAATCAAGCCAACCCTGAGTAAAAGCAATATTTTTGCAATTTGATGATGTTATCGAATGCGTGAATGACCTGAAAAATAAAAGTGATGATTCCGAAACTCTAAGCGACTGTGAAGCAGTCTTGAACGAAATGTTAACTTTTGAGTTTATTGTTGCAATACACGTGTGGTATGAGGTTTTACTATGTGTGAACGATATAAGTAAACTATGGCAATCGGTTCAAGTCAACTTGAAAGTCGCTATCGATACTTTACGTTCATTTTGTAGCTGGATTCAAGAATTCCGTAATACAGGATTTGACAATAGTGTTGCACACCATAGGTGTGACAGACAGCCCTCTATGCAGAGGATGCATGGAGGAAGAAGAAACGCCACAGCATGTGCTCATGGAATGCAGGAGCGTGGCAGAGCAACGGGCAAGAATACTACAATCTCCAGCATCTGTCCCGGAGGCCTGTAGCAACCCAAACAGGCTGCTAACCTTCTGGGACAGCATGGGTTGGCTGGAGTAACATAAATAGAAACATGAGCCACGCACAACGGCCCAATCAAGAGGCCAAGTGCGGGAAAAAGCCCAGACAAACTAACTAACTAACTAGTGTTGCACAAGCTCGATTGTTTGTGGAGAAAAGTACTTTCGAAATTCAGTGTCAATTTAAAGAAAAAAGAACAGCCAGGAAAAAACGGATGTTCGATTATGAACATATTGATGAACCTATTCAATCTTTTGAAATTCATTACAGAGTTAACTTGATAGATGCTATTATAGTCGACACCGAATGTCCATTTAAAGCGCTCAATGAATATTTTGAACAATTTGGTTTTATTTATATCAGTTATTTGAAATCGATATCAAAAGAGGACCTTCTCAAGCATTGTAATGATTTAGGTACAATACTGCGGGAAGGCGACGGCGAAAACAGTGACATACAGCCTTTCGAGCTATATGAAGAGCTACAGCTTTTAAAAGCGAATTCACTTGACTCTGTCAACGACGCGAAACAACTCATTTAGTACACTATAATGTTTAACAACTCATTTAGTACATTAGTACACATTTAGTACACAAATAATTTGGAAGAAATGTATCCAAATGTTTACATAGCAATCAGAATCATGCTCACAGTTCCTGTCAGTACAGCTTCCGCTGAGAGAAGCTTCTCAAAGTTAAAATTGATTAAGACCTACTTGAGAAGCAAGATCACCCAAGAGAGACTATCTGCGTTATCAATTCTATCAATTGAAGCTGAAATAGCGGCTAGTATTAGCTATGACATAATCCTGAAAAAGTTCAGTGAGGCCAAAAGCCGAAAAGTTCGTCTATTTTTGTAATTTTTAACATCATTTGATTAGCAATAAAACTCGTTTACTCATACGTTAGTTTCACTATAATTCGGCTCATGTAATCTTAACGTTTTCATTTTGACTGGGAAATAAAAAAGGCCTCTCGAACCTAATTTCGCCGACGTCCAAGTGTGGTCTAGCGCCGCCACTGGAGAGTAAAGAGTTATATCTGGACGGAGGGCTGTACATCCGAGACTTTCAGACAATTTATACTGCTTAGAGACCGAATCGACCTCCAGAATCCAATCTGAAGCTTTCTCAATTATTGAGAAAGGTTTTGTAGTTAAATGTTTTTTGCCTTTAGAGCTATCCCGCACAAACTGTATTGGGGGTTTGGAGGATACTGTCAAACCCTTGTTGGCACGAGCCACTGAGAGGCTAATTACCTCACGAATAACAGCGAGAACTTTATCATGGCGGTAAGTGTACCGTCCTTGATCTAAGGCCACCTTGCAGCCAGCTAGAATATGTCTAGCTGTGCAAGAGGTATTGCTACAAAGGGGACATGAACTATCCTCGGCATAGCTCCGAGCGAGGTTACTGGCGTCTGGAACTGTATGCTGAAAGACATTCAAATAAAATTTCAGCATCTCTGGCGTCGTCATAGAGCATTACCTTCCAGTGCATTGGAGGCGGAATGCTAAAGTCCTAAATTGTTTTCCAATCACTCTGGTATTGAAGGCCAATAGCATAAGCCATACTGTTGCTGTCATAATCTCCCCGCAAGAGAGACTTTTTCAAGTCCACATCGCTCATGGTTGTACTGCCATACCCTAGGACCAGTGCCATTCTGGCTGATTACTATAAAAAGCGTAAAAAACACAAAAAGGTATGTCGGGCTTGCCCTATTCACCTACCCTGGGCACGCCACTGAAGTGTACCCAACAAAGAGGTTTTTGGATTTAAACCCTCAGACCTTTCAAAAATATGTACTTTTAAAAGGTTTGAGTGTGAGGTTGAGGTTTAACTGAAAAAAATGTTATCCAAAACGGCTCCCCCCCCCCCCCCCCCCTTTATTTCGGTTAAACGGGGTTTGTACTGTACTATTGTTACACATCTGGGGTTGAGCAGCGGACTGGACTAATGACTGGCTGTGTTAGGTTTAGGACAGCTGTCTTGCCACATGTGAGTGTTAACTTTACCGCCCATTTACACCACCTTTGAAGCAATAGGATTTGAGATGCAGCAACTGAAGTTTTAGGACACGCAGTAATCTTTTTAAATATCGCAGACATGTTTTTTCACGAGCATGCCATCATTTTCGTAATATCGCAAATTGCTATCGATATTAGAGAACTCGCGATATATCGACTATATTCCAGACACTACTCCAGAAACAATATGGCCGATTTGTTGACGTTTAGTATGCAAACTTTGAATGCCTATATCTCGCTTATGTATTGAGACCGACAAAATATTATTGCAGATTCGGAATCCGCGTGGTAAATATAGTCCGGTGACGTTTAAAAATCAACAATCCAGGAGAGGTTCCTATACTCCAGTTATAACCAACACTCACCTATAGTCCACTACATCTTCTCTAGGTTTAACAAATTTATCGTACAGGCAATCTCCGAAAGTGTTGACAAGCGAAACTCTCGCGAGCATATTATCCTTCCCGTCCTCCCCAATCCCCACCATTTCGCAGTCCATAGCGATGAATTTCGTTAGAGTAGGCGTCCGCTCGCCCAAATCAGCGCCTTTCCTTACTAAATCCTGCGGATTTTCGAGCTGTTCAATGTTAGCAGCGACGTTTTCTAGGTTATGTTGATAATTTTTCTTTTTTCGCTTTCTAACCGTATTTTTCACTGGTTTCTTTGCTTCGACCACATTTTCGAGCTTCGGGTTCCTCTCCTCTTCTCCCAGAGCGGCCAAGAACGTGATCCAATTCGCATTCACAATTTTTCGGTCGACTGAAGTGTGAGCGCCGACGACCTTCGGTTTCCTCGGACTTTTCGCGATTTTATTCGTAATGTCCGCCATTTTCAACGCCAACACGCCCGACAATACGTAAATAAACAACCGCTTTAATAAAAACCACAGAAATGAGGCGATTCTTCCGCGATTTTGGGGCTTAGAATCCATTAAAAACGAAAACAATACACGGTACGGAACGCATGCCGTTTCCGGGTGTCTGAGACTGAAACGTCAAACTAACAATGTTGCCATTGTGTTAAACCGCCAATTATTTTAAAATATCAGGTGATTTAATTTACGCCCTTTATTTAGTGATACATTATTGACAATGTTTTAAATCATATATTAAAATCATATAATATTATTATAGGCAACAGCTCGTTTTTTTGGGGGACGCCAGTTTTGCATGCGGCAAACTTGCACAAATGTCACTTTTGACAGTTCCAAATTTGTTGAGGGCAGATTTGCAGGAGGCAACCTTGCAGGCGGCAACCTTCAGTACAGTTTTTAAGTTTTTCTGTTAGGTTATGTTAGGTTAGGTTTTTCTTTCCCTAAAATCGAAGTGACATTAATTACCGACATCCCTTGTAGTGGATGACTTTTATACATCAAACTAAACATTAAAAAAAATGTTTTAAGTTTTTCTGTTAGGTTATGTTAGGTCAGTTTGACATTTGCAAAACTGCCTTCTGCAAGATTGCCTTCTGCAAAACTGCCGCCTGAAAGAATGCCGTCTGCAAGATTGCCGTCTGCAAATTTGCCTTCTGCAAGTTTGATGGGACCCGTTTTTTTTGATACCTAATTTGTCGAAATTAGGGGTCCCATCAAACTTGCAGAAGGCAAATTTGCAGACGGCAATCTTGCAGACGGCATTCTTGCAGGCGGCAGTTTTGCAGAAGGCAATCTTGCAGAAGGCAGTTTTGCAAATGTCAAAATGACCTAACCTAACCTAACAGAAAAACTTAAAACATTTTTTTTAATGTTTAGTTTGATGTATAAAAGTCATCCACTACAAGGATGCCGGTAATTAATGTCACTTCGATTTAAGGGAAAGAAAAACCTAACCTAACCTAACCTAACAGAAAAACAAAAACTGTACTGAAGGTTGCCGCCTGCAAGGTTGCCGCCTGCAAGGTTGCCTCCTGCAAATCTGCCCTCAACAAATTTGGAACTGTCAAAAGTGACATTTGTGCAAAATTGCCGCATGCGAAACTGGCGCCCCCCGAAATTAGGTCAATATTTTTTTCGAATACCAATACAGATAACGTACCAGTTCTACAAGAAGAAGAAGATAACGTACAAGTTAAGCATTAGAGATGTACGCCACACCATTTTGCCGATAAAGTCGACTTTTTTCTTCTTCTTTAAGTGACGCTGAGTTGTTTTTGAATTATTTACTAGGCGTTTTAAATGTTTTATAGATACTTACAGAATTAGCTATCGATTCCGCTTAAATATTAGGCTGTCGGCACACTTGTCATACGTACGCAACGCATTATAACGTCTAGCCCTTGAATTTGCATGAAAGCAGACACACTTATCCCACGCAACGTTGCGTGGGATGTGTTCAAAACAGTGCATGCAAATTTAAGGGCTAGATTTCATTTATGTGTTGCGTACGTTGCATACGTATGACACGTGTGGCGCCGGCCTTTTGGTCAGCTGGAAACATTCACAATGTTCATTGGTCACAGCTTTTTGTACTGTTCACATGGTTTTGTTAAAATATTATTTGTACCTAAATGTTCGAGATTAAGACCATTTTTAGATGGAAGTCTGCCTTTGTGTCTGTCTGTCTGTGTATGTGTGTATTCCTCCAACATGGAGGAATACACACATACACAGACAGACATATTGAGTTGTCAACTACAACGGGCGAGCTCATCACCACAGGACGTTTTAACGATTCGTCTTTCTATCGACCTGCAGTGAGCGTAGAAGACTTTGGACATAACAATCCGACGTCTAGCTACGCCACAACCCGTAAGAGACCAACTCCTTACCGCGAGAAAGCCAGGAATTACTTCCGGGCGGCTCGAGACACTCGCGCCCTTACTTCCAATTGTGACCAGATTTCTCCGGTCTCTCGATTGGTTTCGAGTTCGAGGACGCTTGCGCGGGCCTCTCCCTTACGAAGCGGTGAAACGGTGTATACCGAATCTATCGCGGACCAAGGCGTCCTTTGCCCGGCTCTGAACCTGGATCGGATGGCCAATGGTCATTTCAAGAGCAGTCGCCGTAAGGTACGCAACCACCCCCGCTCTATAGGAAATAATACAGTTCCCAGACTCCCCCGACTGTTAGTCGGAGTCAGGATGAACGGTCGCCCGGTATCCTTCCTGGCCACCGTTCGATACCTGGGGGTGACGCTTACGGCTTCCTTTTCCTTTCTTTCGCACGCAAAGATTACAGTCGAAAAATCCCGGGATCTATTCTTTGCGCTCCGCGGAGTGAGTCGGGCCGACTGGGGAATTCGTTTCCCGGCGGTCATGACTATCTATAAGGGCGTTTTCGTCCCGCGTGCGACTTATGCCGCACGCGCTTGGACGGAGTCTGCTGTTCCTGAGGCGACGCGTGTCGCGCTGCTGCGCGGACAGCGCATCCCTCTCGTGGCCCTGACCGGGGCGTACAGAACGACGTCCACTCTTGCGTTACCCGTCATCGCTGGCGTTCTGCCGATTGACCTGGAGATTCTGGAGCGTGCAGCGTTGTCACGGTACCGCCGGGGCGAGCCGGTAGTCCTTCATGGCCTATCGATCGACCCGGTGGCGCACCGAGCTGGGGAGTTTGCCCGCCTGATTCGGGTGGAGTCCTTGCGTGTCTGGCAGGCTAGATGGGACGCCGGGGGTACGGGCCGCCTCACCCATTGCTTTTTCCCGTCCGTCGCAGTGCGGATGGCAAATTCGTTTCTGCGGTTCGACCACCATACCACGCAGCTGGTTGGGGGCCACGGAGAGTTCAGAGCCAAACTATTTGACTTTGGACTTGCCGATGACCCCCGGTGCGCCTGTGGGTATGGTCGCCAAACTGCGGAACACGTAATTTGGTTTTGCCCAATTCTAGCGGCTGCACGGGAGAAATTGATGGATGCAGTGGGCGCGTGCGTTGGGCGTTCTCCGATTTGGTACCCGGATTTGGTCAGTTGTAGGAGCTGCTTCCAGACGTTTGGCGAGTTTGTGGAGCACTGGGTGGCTTCTTGGGAAAGCATGAGGCTTCGGGATACCCCCCAGGGGGTACCCTCTTCCTTGGTGGCGTGATTCGGCGGCTACTTCCAGCCCAAAGTGCCCGTCTTTGTGGCCGTCTCTTTACCGCCCCGAGGGGCGTTTCGTTCTTTGCAGGATCCAGGGATTCCTCCCCCCCGTGGCTGCTCCGAGACCTGCCCACGGACAGTGCGCCTTCACCTTCATTGTTCTAGAGCGTCCTCTACCCCGCGTACCGGCTCCTAAATTTAGGCTATTGTTGTTTTTCTTTTTTTTTTTTCGGCAAATTTTGTAATATTGTGTAAATTTTTATTTTGTTTTGTAAATACCTTTTATTTTTCGAATAAATGGGTTCTCGGGGCGGTACGGGAGGGGTGGCTTACCCTATTTCACCCCCTGCGCGTTTTACCCTTCTGGTACGCGCAGGGTTGTCGTAGCACGACATCCCGGGCAGACAAGACGACCCTCGTCGTTATAACTGCCCGGGCGGTGGGCGGGGTTTGCTGCCCCCACCTATCGCCTTGAAACTCTTAACCTGTTAGTCGGAGTGCGGGCGGGCCCATGATGAGGTGGCCACGATGACCCATGTGTTCAGGGTCGGTCACACTCACGGGTCAACACCCATCCGACGGCCTCCACGCACGGCGTGCGTACCTGGGTAGGACACTGGGTCAACCAGTCTCCCCTGGGAATCAAACTTCTGGCGCTCCTGGACGGTCTGCGCACCGAGCGGCGCAAGCCAATCGATTGTGCTCTCCATTGGCCATCCGATCCTGGGTGAACAGCCGGGCAAAGGACGCCTTGGTCCGCGATAGATTCGGTTTACTCCGTTTCACCGCTTCGTAAGGGAGAGGACCGCGCAAGCGACCTCGAACTCGGAACCAATCGAGAGACCGGAGAAATCTGGACACAATTGGAAGTAAGGGCGCGAGTGTCTCGAGCCGCCGGGAAGTAATTCCTGGCTATCTCGCGGTAAGGAGTTGGTCTCTTACGGGTTGTGGCGTAGCTAGACGTTGGATTGTATTGTCCAAAGTCTTCTACGCTCACTGCAGGGCGATAGAACGACTAATCGTTAAAACGTCCTGTGGTGACGGGCTCGCCCGTTGTAGTTGATACCGCAAGATGTTAGTCGGAGTGCACAATTGATTGGCTTGCGCCGCACGATGCGCAGACCGTCCAGGAGCGCCAGAGGTTTGATTCCCAGGGGAAACTGGTTCGCTGACCAGAGTCCTACCCAGGTTCGCACCCCGTGCGTGGAGGCCGTCGGATGGGTGTTGACCCGTGAGTGTGACCGACCCTGAACACATGGGTCATCGTGGCCAACTCATCATGGGCCCGTTAGCTCCCACACAGACAGACACACAGACAGACAGGCACAAAGCGCCTAACATGAATATAGTTCCTAACATGAAATATACTATGAATATATTATACCTAATAGTACCTAACATGAATAGCCATAGTAGCCTTGGAGGCCAATAGAGTTAAGCCACAAAACCAGTAATAGAAAAACGGCGTTTAAAGATTTTCGCGGACAAAAATGACAATAAATCTCTGATATTTCTGTATTTACTGTGAAAAATACAAAATTATGTATTCTTTTAATCAGTGTAAAAAATAATTTGAAAAACATATTATTTTAGGTTTTATCTGGCTTAGAACCATTGACCACTACCATTTCTGTTTTATGTTTACGTACAAGTACAAGGTAAAAGGACTATCTGGATTAGTATTACTATTATATACTTTATTAAATTAAGAGTCAGAAGCAGATAGAGTTACTTTAAAATAACCGCAAATTAAAATAACATGGAGTTGGGGTGGGGGGGGGGGGGGGGTGAAGCAAGAGTAAACATGCTTTTGGGCCCAGATGTTGGGGCGACGAAATCCAAAAAAATGTTTGTGAGAGGGCATAAAACTCGGTTACACATTATACCCCCCGCCCCCTTCTAGTTATTAATACTGCATTGTGTTAATAATCATAATAATTTAACAAGAAATACCTAGCGTTTCAACATAATACATTTAAATACAAAAATTACATGCTCCTTCGATTGATGAAATAATTTCCTATAAAGTCAAAAAAAAATAGTACACATAAACATAAACATAGCAAAATAAATAAATAATAAATAAATAAATAAATAAATAAATAAATAAATAAAATAAAGATAGACATGATCAAAGTCAGCAAAACTGCAATACTCGGAGTTCACGGAAACAAAATTTCCTTATTCCTCGAGTGCAAACAACATTTGCACAGCGACAAGCTTTTTTCATTGGTCCCAAATTATATAATGACACAGAGGAAAAATGGAAACACCTAAAGAACATTTAACAATTTAAAGACAATATTAATAAATGGCTATTTGAATTAGGGAGGTCTACATCTGAAAATTTGGTTTGTAAAGCGTATGTATAACGGTTAATTAAAAAATAATATTGTATATTTATATAAATTATTAGGCGTATATTAAATTATTAGGCATCATATTTCTATTTATATTATTTCATATTTTTTAGCAATGCTTTTATAATTGTATTTATATATTTTATTAAATTATAAATATGTTTATACCATACAGCATTTATTATTTATTGAAATCGTATTTACTTATATTGTATTTGCCATATTGTATTACCTACAATGTATAATTCTTTCAAATTTAGTATTTTGATTTGTATTATAGTGTTATTTATTATATATTATTCAATCATAATTAAGGTACATTAATTAATTATAAAAATAAAAAGTTTTTACGTTAATTAGGCTAATTGTTACATAAGTTGTATTACTTATTTTAATTAGTTAATCTGACCCGCCTAGATACGAGACAGTTTAGTTTAGTAATGGGGCTAAATGTACAAAAATTAAATGAATAAATTATTAAACCTTTAAAAAAAACAGGAATACAGAATCTTGTATCATTAATATAACAGTGTGATGTTCATTGTCCAACAAGTTATTCAGGAAGATCTTCCTCTGTGCTGCTGGTCATGTTACGAATAGGATCTTGCGTCTCTTCCAAATTATAATAAAATTGATAATACGTAGATGGTATACTTCCATTACAGCAAAGTGTCTTCAAATCTTTTCCTTGGTTATATTGAATTTCTTACTGTAAAGTTTTGGAATATCTTGAGCGATCTGATTATATTGGCGACGTTGGTTGCGTGGCTGAATGCCACGCTATGTGACGTTTGAGGACGACATGGTGACGGGGCAGATCTGGATTGAGAGAGGCGTACGACAGGGCGACACGATCTCCCCCAAGCTTTTCACTCTGGGACTGGAGGACATCTTCAACAGCCTGCCTTGGGAAGGAAAGGGTATCGACGTGGATGGGTCGTACCTGAACCTCCTCAGGTTCGCCGATGACATAGTTCTGATCAGCAGTGACCCAATAGAACTCAAGAACATGCTCGGGGAACTCGACGCAGCATCAGCGAGAGTGGGTTTGAAGATGAACCTCCAGAAAACAAAGATCCTGTGCTCAGACCCAGTCCAGATCACCGTTGAGAGCCAGACACTCGAAGTCGTCGACCACTACATCTATCTTGGCCACGAACTCAAACTGGGCAACGACAACCAACGTGCAGAAGTTATTAGACGCGTGGGTTTGGCTTGGGCGGCCTTCGGCAACCTTGCCTACATCCTGAGAGACCCAGCGATGCTCATCAACCTAAAGCGGAAAGTCAGGTAAGATGCCAGTAGCAACGTACGGCCTTTAAACAGTGCCTCTAACGCAGAGCAGTGCCAACCGCCTCAGAGTATGCCAAAGGGCTATAGAGAGAGTAATGCTGGATATCAGTCTCCGCGACAGAGTGCGCAATGAAGAGATACGAAGACGCACGGGTAACAGACGTCATGAAACGTATCGCCAGCTTGAAATGGGGCTGGGCAGGCCACGTCGCAAGGCACCGGTGAAAGAATGGTGTAAACCGAATCTATCTCGGACCACGGCATTCTTTGCCCGACTGTTCCACCCGGGATCGGGTAGCCGATAGTCGTTTCAAGATCAGTCGCCGTAAGATCAGCAACCACCCCCGCTCTATAGAAAACAGTGCTGCTTCTAGACTCCCCCGTCTGTTATTCAGAATGCACAATCGATTGGCTTACGCCGCGCGGTGCGCAGGCCGTCCAGGAGCGCCAGAAGATTGACTTCTAAGGGAAACTAGCCCCGAGGCCAGATTCCTACCCGGGCTCGCGCTTCATGCATGGAGGCCGCCGAATGGGTGTTGACCCGTGAGTGTGACAAACCCTGAACAAACGGGTCTTCGAGGCCAACTCAGCAAGGGCCCATTACCTGCAAGATACAGCCTCAGGCAGAGTTCATAGCGGCCCTACCATGTTAAGCTACTCTTCGAAGAGGCTATCGGATGGGAACAAAACCGTGAGTTTGGCCGACCAAACACAAACAGAATATCAGGCCCAATCTGTAAATAAAATAAAATCAAGAACAGCATAAAACCAGTGCATCTTATATAACAATATAAAAACCTGGTCAAATAATACTAGTATATACATATATATTATTTAAATTAACATGAAGGCGATGCTTTCAATAACCGGTAAAGGCCTTTTTTTTCACGAGGTAAAATGACACAAGAAATCCAGTTTACAATCAGTCGTTACTGATAGTTACTAAAGCATAATGTTGAACATTGGAGATTTAAATAATACGGCGAAGTTTTCTTTCTTATTATTATTAATTTTTTCAGTGAAGGGTAGTACAAGAAAAACGCGTAAGTATCAAAATCTTACAACCGAATATTTAGTATTACTTTCGAGAAAGAATTATGATCGTGCAAAAAATCTAATTGAAGATTTCCGTGGACTTAGGTTCATGTTTTTACGTCCCACGAACCCAAAAAAGGGACTTATAAAACATCTGTGTCTCTCTGTCTGTATGTCAGTAGGCTCGAGGGTGGATCGGAAATATGTTAACGATACTGAAACAAAACTTTAACGATACAAATATGTTAATGTTACGATAACGATACGTATCGATACGATAACGATATGATACGATAACGATATGTAGCGATACTATAACGATATGTAACAAATATGTAGATATGTAACACTATCAATATGTAACAATATGTAACAATATGTATCCATATGTAACAATATGTATGTAACGATATGTAACAATAACGATAACGATAACAAATATGTTAACGATACGGAAACAAAACAGAACAAGATACGGAAATACCTTAAGAGCCCGTTCACATATTTTTCCCAGAAAGGCAAGAAAAGTGGATTTTTGGCGTTCTAATTCCAAGAAATAAAGAGATTTCTACAAACTTTAATTACTGAATTACCTGGACCATTTCTTGATGTTGACCATAGCGGCCTTTAATTTTAGATGTAACGAATATTATTTACTTATTCAGCCTGGTTGTTCAACGTGTAAATAGTCGAACAACCGGCGGGAACATAACCGTAAATAAATAATAATAAAATAAATAAATAGATTTTAATATGCGGGTACTTTGCAAAATGAGACAAATCGATGCGCGCAAATCCCTTTTAAACATCAACACGTAATCAGATATATGTCTGTAAAACACCGACTGACCTGTGATGATGATCCTCGCTTCGCTGAAGTCCCAGCACTGCTACGGACCCTCGAGGTTCCTGCTGGTGGATTTTTCACGCAAGTCTTTTCGACAATGCCTCACACAAAACTCACTCGACGCGGATTAGTTCCTTCGCGGAGTTTTAACTATGATTTTGCGGAGCGGTTCAATAAATAAAGCGGTAAAATAAGCGGTTCGGAGTCGCGAAAGTATGCAAAACCTCTGATAAATATATGTGCAGTCGTCGTGACGGCGCGGCGGATAATTATAAACTCTAGCGGCGGGTAGGCATTTTGAACGAATGCAGTACTGGCGGCGTTGAAGTAGTTGTTCTTCTTCTTCGGAGTCAACATCTGTCAGTGAAATTGAACATCCACATACCTAATTAAATGCTGATGCAAAAGATACTTTGCGCGCAACCATGCTCCCCACCTTGGAAACTCGCATAGTTTTCAATAAAGAGAAGATAATGTTATATAAAATATAATAAGATATGTATAAGTATGTATATATATTGCGGTTAATTAATAGCGGTTGAATATAATCTATTGAGATTGTTTGTGGGCGGTTGAATATTGGCGGTTGAAATATTGGCGGTTGAAATATGCGGTTGATTATTGGGAAGGGATTGGATAAAGCTTCACTACAGGGCGTTTGAAGGTTCCAAACCTTGTTTTCACCAGAGCAACTCTAACTACACCGTCGGTGCCTGGATAAACTGCTGTTATTCTACCGAGTGGCCAAGTTAGCGGGGGGGTATCCTCTTGACCAACCAGCACGATTGTTCCTATTTGAACAGGGCGATCTGGACTAGACCATTTCTGCCTGACTTGCAACGTGTGAAGGTACTCAGTACCAGTGACGGCTCGTCCTAAGGAGCGCTGGTGCGGTGCACTCCCACAAAAATTTAAGCAATTAAATCAATAATTACCCTGTACACTTTTTTAAAAATAATCCATCGCTAGGAACAATAATCCGACCGACTAAGTGGAGCGCCAGCGAATACGCTCCTATGAACCAATGTTCAATACAACAAACAGCACTGAATGTAACGAGTGCGAAAGAGAAAAATCGACAATCTCCTGCACGTGAAACAAAAGATTTTGTATCGAAATTTAGCAGTATTAAGAGCGCCGCTCCAACGGGTGAACAACGCGCATGCGCTCTCGGCTCGCTATCTCGCTCCCACCGGGACGTAGCCAGTGCGACTACGTTCATACTGTTCGAACGTAAACAAAATTAAATGTCAGTCAGTGTCAATAATTGACACGCGCGCGAGGCAATATCGAATTTTGGCACTGTTTGACTGTAAATAATTAGAAAAATAGCTTGTTTGCATGTTATTTGGCGGTAACAATGGAACAATACAGTGTGTCGTACATAAAAAACTGTGAAAAGACTTTAGAAGTGCGTCTCGAACTAAAATCAAAGGGGCGACCGCGTCCTGAAATAACGCTAACACAAACGTGTAGTACAAAATCTAAAACTTATACACGTGTTTTCAAACCTGAGCAGTATACCAAAACACCGTGGTTATGTGGGTGTGAAGAAACGAACAAATTGTTTTGTTTTCCATGTCTTGTGTTTGGAGCCGGCGCGGGCGGTGGTGCCGAGACTGTATGGACAGAAACTGGTGTTCAAGATTTAGCGCATCTTTCAATTAAAGTGAAAAAACATTCGCAATCTCGATTTCATATGTTAAATGAAGTGCAATTGGCATCTATCGGGCGACAAGATATTCGAAAGGCGCTCGATTCTGCTTATCGAAAATCTATTCGAGAGTTCAATGAGCGTGTTGATGAAAATCGATATATTTTACGTCGCTTAATAGATTGCGTGGTATTCTGTGGTGCATTCCAAATTGCATTACGGGGACACGATGAATCTACGGAATCTCTGAATCCCGGAATATATAGAGGCTTGGTTGATTTTGTGTCAGAGATCGATTTGGTCATGAAGCAGCACTTATCAAGCAGTTCTGTTTTTAAAGGTACGTCTAAATCAATTCAAAACGATATTTTGGATGCTATTTATGAAGTTTGCAGATGTGAAATACAGATACAAATAAAAAATGCAGATTTTGTTGCAATTCAGGCAGACGAATCAACTGATTGTTCTACTATTCAACAGCTGGTGTTTATTATAAGGTATATACATGATGGTAAAATTTATGAACGATTTTTGAAATTTTTACAACCTAAGGGTTATACATCAGAAGTAATAGCGGCTGAAATCATGAAAGAGCTTGATTCTTTAAATATTGATAAAAAAAAAATAATTGGACAGAGCTACGACGGAGCTGCCGTCATGAGTGGAAGTACAAATGGCGTCCAAAAGATTATTAGAAATATCTACCCATATGCTTATTATGTACATTGTTACGCGCATCAACTCAATTTAATTTTAGAAAAATGTGCATCGATTAACCACACAGTACGAAGCTTCTTTTGCAATTTGCATGCATTTCCATCGTTTTTCACGCGATCGCCGAAAAGATCCGAATTTTTAAAAGAAATCGTCCACAAAAGATTACCTGCCGCTCCACAGACAAGATGGAATTATAATACACGTACAGTAAAAGTTTTATACGATAACTTAGAGCCCCTGAAAGAGTGTATGCAAGCAATAATGGACAGTCGTAACAGTGACCCAAAAACATTTAATCAAGCTCAAATGCTCCTTTCATATTTAAATGAAGACAATTTTTTATATTGGCTAAACTTTTTCGCGACGCTCATGCCCCACTGTGAAATGCTGTTCAAGTGTTTGCAGTCTCGATCCCTTGACTCAATTAAAATTATGAAAGAAGTCACTAAATTTGAAAAGGTCGTCAATGAATTACGTGATGCTGTTCCACCGCCTTCGCCTAAGAAAAAACGTCGGCCTGATAACGTGAATCATTCAGCTATGAGAAAAGAAGTGTGTGACATATTACGAATGCAGATAAAAGACAGATTTGTTCATACAGACCATTTATTGGCGTCCAAATTGTTTTACACTGACAAATTTTTAGACTACAATAAGAGTTTTCCGGATGATGATTTTAAGAAAGTGGTAAACACGTATGATTTCCTGGAAAAAACTAAACTGAAAAATGAGCTATTAGTCATTTATAGCAGAGAAGATTTTCACAACGCTGACGGCGCCGTTGCTTTACTTCAACATTTTATGGAATTTGCATTAGAATCCGTATTTGCTGAAAGCATGAAACTGCTAAAAATTATTTGTACCATTCCTATGACGTCAGTAGAAAGTGAGCGCTGTTTTTCGACGTTAAATAAAGTCAAAACGTTTTCACGCAATACTATGGCACAAGATCGTCTGAATGCATTGTGTATGATAAGCATAGAAAAACGCTTAATTAATTCCATCTCAGACTTTCACAAGAAAGTGATAGATGTTTTCGCTGGACAAAAAGACCGGCGAATGGATTTTATTTACAAATAAATGTAAGTAATTATATCCTGTTTTTTTTATTGCACACCCATAAAAAATATTCACGAGCCGCCTCTGCTCAGTACTCCACTTTTTCCAGTATGAATGGACCATGCTATCCAATAGTTTCTTTCGATTGGTGAGACTGATACGTTCATCAGACAAGTCAGATGCGGGCAAATATTGTAGCGGTGTGGACATAAGAAAATGAGCGGGCGTTAGGATATCAGGATGTGGATCCGTCGAAATTACGCAAAGTGGACGTGAATTCATGATGCTTTCAATTTGCACAAGAACAGTCTGTAATTCCTCATAAGAGAGTATTTGACTCCCAATAACTCTATACAAATGAGTTTTGAGACTCTTTATGTTGGACTCCCACATAGATCCGAAATGCGGTGTTCGTGGTGGTATCATTTTCCACTCAATGCGACGTTTTGTAAGTTCCTCATTGAAGGAGTTCTGATACTGAGAAGTAAGTAGAAATTTATACATTTCGTCCAATTGTGCTTTCGCACCAACGAAATTCGTCCCATTGTCTGAATACAAACAGGAAACTGGACCGCGGCGTGAAATGAAGCGCTTAAACGCGGCTAGGAATATATCTGAAGTTAAATCTGAAACGAGCTCAATATGTACAGCTTTGGTCACAAGACAAACAAACAGACAGATGTATGCTTTCTGTGAATGTTGACCGCGACGGCGCGTGAGCGTAATTCGAAGTGGACCAGCATAATCTACACCGGTGTGCACGAATGCTTTCGCTTCTTGGACGCGGTAAGTCGGAAGATCAGCCATTTTTGGCGTGGGGTGCGTAGGCTTCACGCGGAAGCACGCGTTGCACTGACGCACAATCTTCCTGATAGTAGTTCTGGCATCCAGTATCCAGTAGCGTTGACGAAGAATTGACATAAGCAGACCAGGTCCCGTGTGACAATTAATTTTATGAAAATGGTTTATTATAAGACCAACTACATGATCCTGTTTTGGCAAAAGAGCGGGATGCTTAGCTTCGAATGGTAAGTCGGATTTACATAGTCTTCCTCCTATATGTATAATTTCGTCTTCGTCAATGAATACACTCAGATTTTGGAGTTTCTTAGATAATCGTTGATTTAGTTTTATGCGATGGATATCTTCTGAAAAGTGTACTCGCTGTACTGCTTTAATGACAGCTCTTTCAGCGAATAACATCATTCCGACAATTCCAATATTAGGTAGCCTCTTTATAAATCTAAATACAAGGACAAGAATGCGGAGTAACTTGTCCCAAGAAGATATTCTCTGAGACAAGTCATAGCATATGGATTGTTCACATTGAACAACAGCGGTAAATGTTTTTAATTTGAATTCAGGAAGCTTATCACACTCGATGTGAGATGAAGTTTTTATAGGCCATTTAGTCGGCGCAGACATAAGCCACGAAGGCCCCTTCCACCAAAGTTCGTGAGATATGAGCTGAGAAGGCAACATACCACGCGAGAGACAATCACTAGGATTTTCGACACCTGCGACATGTCTAAAGTTAGTTGGAGTTAAATTCTCATGACATTGAGCTACGCGGTTACTCACAAAGACAGACCATCGATGGGGCGATGAATGTATCCATGCGAGCGCTATAGTAGAGTCCGAAAATGCATAGACTCCGTTGATTGAAATGCGGGTCTCATAAGTATCTAGAACTATTTTAACGAGTTTAGACATTAAAAGAGCGGCACAAAGCTCTAAGCGAGCTAGTGTTGTTATTTTTGTAGGTGAAACCTTAGATTTGGAACACAAAAGTCTCACTGTTATGTTGTTTGCAGGATCGGTAATATGCAAGTATATGACACATCCATAGCCTTTTAAACTTGCATCACAAAACGCGACGATATTGACAGTACATCCATTTGATACTCCAATATGTCGTGGAATCCTCAAAGTATCTAGTAAAGGGAATTCTTGTACAAAAGCAGAAAAGCGATTAATTATGTGTTCGGGTGGTGTTTCATCCCATCCAATATTGCAAAGCCAAAGTTCTTTGATCAGCAATTTAGCATAAAGTATAACTGGAGCTACCAAACCTAGAACGTCAAATAAGCGAGCGACTAATGAAAGTATGCTTCGCTTTGTACACTTCTCATCAAATAAAGATGTAGTTATGGAGAATTGATCAATAGCGGGTTCCCATGAAAGGCCTAATACCCTCGACGTAGCATTATCATCAGAAAAATCTACAGATGTTCGATGCGAGTCAGGGAGGCTCTCAAGGAGTGCAGGTGAATTACTTGTCCATTTCACTAGATCCATGGACGCGGATTTAAATAAGGCTATTAGTTCTTGAGATAGGCGTTTAGCGGTGTCTTCAGTAGGGGCGGAATGAACTAAATCGTCCATATAGAGCTGTGACTCAGCTATCTTTGCTCCTTCAGGATAGCGGTGCACATTCTCTGCAGCTAGATGGCGTATACATCGCATGGCTAAATACGGACTGGGTTTAAGCCCAAAGGCCACGCGATCAAAATTATATGTACGGACGGGTTCATTGTCACTAAAGCGGAATAATATTTTTAAGTATTTACGATGGTCTTCAACAACACCAATCTGTAAATACATCTGTTTGATATCGGCGGTCATCGCAACAGGAAATAAACGAAAATTTATCAAAAGTAAAAATAGATCAGCCTGGAGATTAGGACCAGCATAGAGGATGTCATTAAGTGACAATCCTGTATGAGTTTTTGCACTAGCATCCAACACAATACGAGGAAGTGGCTTGTCTGCCCGGACGACGGCATGATGCGGAATAAAGTAACCGTCGACATTATTATCAGATTCAGGCACTTCGGATAGGTACCGGTTTTGAATGTAATCCATAATCACTTCATTATATTTTACGCGGAGCATAGGGTCGTTTTTAAACTTTCGTTCCAGAGCGAGAAGACGGCGATATGCAACGGTTCGAGAATTACCTAAATCGGCAGGACTCTTTGAGAAAGGTAGCGCAACAGAATACCTACCTTGCTCATCGCGAGATACGGATGCGGTGTATATATTTTCACATTCCGTTTCATCCGGACTGAGAAAGCGTTTCGTGGGCATTTCTTCTAATTGCCAAAATTTATGTAAACATGCTTCAAGATCATTGAGAGCAAGAGCGGTGACGGAATAAGCATTCTTTGGATGCGGATTTCTATGAGGATAATCCCCCATCAGAACATATCCAAATGCGGTTAAGATTGCGGGCGGAGCGTTAGTTTTAGATTCCACCTTATTTCCCAAATAAATATATGGGAATAATTGGGCACCTAATACTAAATGTATGGTTCCTGGAATGTTCCAAGTTAGATCAGCTAGTGGTAGATTATTTATATGTGCCATGTCACACGTCCTTTCGATATAGTGTGAGGGCAGTTGGTCGGTTATACAATCGACCACTAAAGCGTGAATATTATATTTATTATTAGGTTGAAAGCGAGACTCTATGTTCAAATACACAAAGCCATGGATTGGTTTTGACGATAAACCAACACCTTTTATATATGAATTATTAAGAGGGATAATATTTAAATTTAATTGTTGGCAACACTCAACAGTCACTAAATTATTTTGTGAACCATTGTCAATAAGACATCTTACTATAATTTTTCCATTAGCATTATTAGGCTGGGCATATACTTGTGCGGTGGATAGAAGTATAGTAGGAGATGGTCTTGACTCAACCTTGAGCATTAGTGACGTATTGTTTTGGAGCGGCTGCGAAGGATGAGATAAATTCTCGGAGGATTTAGGAGACTCCATATAATTCGTATGAGTATGCAATTGCGTCGTTTGCAAATGCGTCTCGTTACCTTTTGCAGATCCTTTATTTAACCCCTCACGTTGCGAGGTAAAAACTCACCTATCACTTTTGCGCGCGACATATTCGCGCAAAAAATCGACGCGAGTCAACGGCCTTGAGAAAAACGATCATAACTTATAAACCACTAATCGGATTAAAAAAAGATAGATAGAAAAATGATCGCATTGAAATTTGACATATAAAACATTATAACCTTATCTCGTAAAACAATTAAGATAATAATGAATAAATATTACAAAATTGGCAAACTGAAAAAACTCGCCTATAAAATCATTTCGATTTTTTTGTAAATACAGTTTTTGTAAATATCAAAAATTGTAAATACAGTTATGTTCTTTATTAAATGCTTTACCAAAGCGATATTTTTTTTTTACTTATTTGCATACAAAAATACGGAAAAAATATTTATTTATTCAGCCAAGAAAAATTGTATGTATTCTCGTAAAAAAAAAATTTTTTAATTTTTAATTTGTGACTACTTATGGTATTTTTTTATATGAAATTCTTTCAAAATAACTTTATTACTACATCACTTCTTCTTAGAAATCACACCAGAACTTTGAGCTTTGTCTGATATTATAGAAAAATCTAAAGTTTTGAGAGTTTCCGACTTCCGAACCTAATAATAAACTTTGAATGCCCATAATATAAAATTCGTTAGATTTTTTCAAGTATATTGTCTTATCATAGACTTATTATATGTCTAATAACTAATTACTATACTCCAAAGAGTCACATTTCATCGAAAAACTATCTAAAATCGCACTTTTTTCTCTCATAGTAATTATCAAAACAAGTTTCATTTTCGCGAGCCATATTAGAAAACAACATATAATGTTCAAAATACGCCTAATTATGTGATAACTTAGGATGTAAATGAAGCAATACCTATTTTATTAGTAAATTAAAGCGACATTACGTCATGTTTCGCGATATAACGGGATATTTCACAAACATTACAAAATAAAGACGGCCATTTTTCGCGAGCCGTCTGGTTTCGCCAAAGTGTTTTCTTCGAAAATTCGTGAAAAACAGCAAATGGGCTGTGTAAATTGTTTAATCCTAAGGCCTAAACTACTTAAAAATGGAAATTACTTACTTTTATCCGGTATGCACTGCACTTATATACACAAAACAATTCACAACACAACACGTCGCGGAATTATACGCCGCCGCGAATGGGCAGTTCGCGACTGTCGTCAGAAATGAGGTCATCGATTTTGTAAGGGATGCAGTAATTCATATTTCTAACATCGCATGCGGCAATCGAGCAATTTCATAGTGTTGCATATTTGGCTATATTATGGCATCATTCGATAGAATATACAATCGCATTTCGAAATTTAAACGACATTTTCGTAAGAGCAGAGCGCGATATCCAAAATCGGATGTTTCGGATTGTAGGCGGCCGCCATACATGTCCCCAAATGGATGTTACGTGCTCAGCGGGTGATGTATTCTTTTCGAAATGCAAATAAGTATGATGTCGTTTTTGACAAAGGTTACATACATGCCGTGAATTACATGCAGAGACAGCGTGTGAAATACTCAAGCAGTTGACACAACCATTTTTTGATTTAATGTAGTCAAACCTTGCCTGCGGTGAAATCATATTTTTAAATTGAGTACATGCGTAAAGGTGTGAGTGATCCTTATTAGCGCATAGCACACATGAAGCGGACGAGGAGGCTATGAAGGCTTTTGACGTTTGAGGGCGTCCATTTGCGGCTGAAGGTCTCGTGGATGTGCCTGGGATTCGTGGATTGGAACCAGAGTAATTGCTACTAGATCGTTCCAATATTTTCACTTGATCCTGAATGAAAGCAATCAAGTCTTCAGACGACGGAATTTCTTTCTGGCGGACTGACATTTCAAAATTTTGTATTGTTTGTGTGTCAACCTTTCTTAGAGCACAATGCAATAAAATGAAATCGAATGGGTCTGCTATTTCCAATTGTTTGATAGCGGAGATCGAAGCTGAATATTTTTCAATAAAAAGATTAAGACTATTTGCGGTGTTTTGGCACATTTTAAGTTCCAAAATATTATTTAAATAATGTGTGCCCAATGCACGTTTATCCTGATATTTATTTACTAAACTGTTCCATAATATTTTATAAGTTTTACTCGTAGGTACAATACCGGATATTATTTGTATTGCACTTTGAGTCAATTTTCCCATAAGATACTGAACGCGCTGTGAATCAGTCAGCTGATTATTATCGTGTATATTCGCCTTAAATGATTCATAAAATTGCGACCAGTTTTCCATCTTCCCATCGAAGAAGGGAATTTCAATTGGCGGCAGTTTAATAACACATTTATCATTGGACGCGGTAGCTGTGTGTTTTGACACATCAGCTGATATGGAGTTTATTTTATTGCGTATACGTTTCACTCGAGAATACAGGTCTTCAAATGCAAACAAAGATTTATGACTGACTTTAAAATCTGGATTTATTTTTAAGTTTATAATATTCATTTCATCAATTATTTGTTCATATTTCATCTGCCAGTCATCAATAGTTTCTGTTTCAGCCATGAAATTTTCATTTGCCCTTGATTCGAATGAAGTAGAAGAAGAAATTGTTTTTGATAATGTAAACAAGTCATTCATTCGTTGAAAAATAGCTTCCTTCTTCGAATGTAATAACTCTAATTTCTGTTCATCTGCGATGTTCGCCATTATAAAGACTAATATAAAGAGATGAAAGAAATTATGATAATATAAGAAAAAGTATAAATAATATATAGAAAATAATAGACAAGTAGAAAATAGTATAAGTATAAATTATAAATATATCGTACGAAAAATCTATAGAAATTTTACCAAAATTACGTAAAAAAAACTATAAATCACATTTATATAGAAGCTCTACCAATGTTACGTAAAACTATCTAATAAATTTACAAAGAATAGGCACTTTATTCACCAAATGTACGTAAATAAAGCATCCATATGCGGTATTTGAAATATAATAATTTCGCCAAAAAAATACGCAAAATTTACTATATCTAAACTGGATTTATATCCGAGCTCTAAAGGACCAATAATTATGGTTGTTCAACGTGTAAATAGTCGAACAACCGGCGGGAACATAACCGTAAATAAATAATAATAAAATAAATAAATAGATTTTAATATGCGGGTACTTTGCAAAATGAGACAAATCGATGCGCGCAAATCCCTTTTAAACATCAACACGTAATCAGATATATGTCTGTAAAACACCGACTGACCTGTGATGATGATCCTCGCTTCGCTGAAGTCCCAGCACTGCTACGGACCCTCGAGGTTCCTGCTGGTGGATTTTTCACGCAAGTCTTTTCGACAATGCCTCACACAAAACTCACTCGACGCGGATTAGTTCCTTCGCGGAGTTTTAACTATGATTTTGCGGAGCGGTTCAATAAATAAAGCGGTAAAATAAGCGGTTCGGAGTCGCGAAAGTATGCAAAACCTCTGATAAATATATGTGCAGTCGTCGTGACGGCGCGGCGGATAATTATAAACTCTAGCGGCGGGTAGGCATTTTGAACGAATGCAGTACTGGCGGCGTTGAAGTAGTTGTTCTTCTTCTTCGGAGTCAACATCTGTCAGTGAAATTGAACATCCACATACCTAATTAAATGCTGATGCAAAAGATACTTTGCGCGCAACCACAGCCCATTTTCCGAAAGTCGTTATTCGTAAAACGCTCGGAAGGCAAACTTTGAGCTCCTTAATACAGTAATATCACTACAACGAAAACCGTATACTATTTTTTTTAATGTCCGTCATGTATTCTTGATGTACACTACGGCTTTATTTTTTCGTTTTTTGACCACATATCCAAGGTATACATTACTTACAATTACACAAAATTAAAAAAAAATCTTCCTGTATCATTCTAATTTTCTCAGAAATAAAATAAGATTCTTATATAATACTTATACTATATTAAAGTTCACTCTTTTAGCAATACGACATAATATAAATTATTGTCATTAGAAAGGAGAAAACACTGCAAAAAACAATTAGAAATTGTGTATATATTTGCTTGCGCAAGAGAAGAGCGCTCAGTGCCGCGGTTTTTCTCCCAGGGTTGAATAGTTATTTATTTATTTATTTATCCTATCTTTTATAGTTACATCAAAAAAAAAATGCGTTCATTTTTTCAACTCATTTTAAAAGAATACCTACGCTATTTTGTAATACGGCTCTTAAGCCAAACCAAGAACGGAAATATGTTAACAAATAAGTTTCTTTATTTTTATTTTATAAAACTACCCAATATAAAAAAAAGTTTTGGCAATAAAACAAAGTAGAGGAACTGTACCGAATATGGAAGGCAATCTTTAAAAAATATGTAAAAAAATGTAGGTTCATATTTTACTCAACATTGTTGATCCTATCTCTTGAAAATATAATCCAGTATTACAAAATAATATTCGAAAACTTTAAATTTGCTTCAATTTATTTATGTAAAATAAAGCATAAAAAGTACCAAAAATTAAGTTTGAAAAAAAGGTTCCTAATATGGATTGCACAAATTTTATATTATAAAAAATATAATCTAATATCTATTTTTATTTAGTAAATGAAACAAAACAATTCCTTATAGCCGTTAGCTGAAACAAAGTACCTAGCGCAAAGTACATCAAACACTTTGGCAGCTTTCTGGAATCCCATTTGTTTAGATTTTACCGCATCAATTGCGTTTTTCATAGCCGCTTTGTTCTACGGTTTCCGATTTTTCTCTGTAGGCTCCATATTGACGCACTGATTAGTACCTAAAGAAATAAAGAAAACGCAGCAATTCTGAAAATATATAATAATGATCCTACTATGGAATAGTATTGCATATTAGACCCATAGTGACTTTCCATATTAGGACCACAAGCTTCCTGAACGAAAAAATATACAAAAAATAGATCCAAAGCGATACAACAAAACCAGGCGCGGATCTATAGGGGGGGGGGGGGGGGGGCGGAGGGGGCGACCGCGCCCCCCCCCCCCCCCCCAACAAGGATTTAAAAAAAATATCCCGCTACTGGACAATGTCATAAACGACCTCAAAAATCGACCGCCACCCGAAACCTTAAAGGTTTTTAATTTAAACATTATAATGCCATCGGTAATAATAAAATACGATAGTGATCACTCAAATGTAGTAGCAGATCTTGTTAGAGATCATAAGAGTCTCCTAGGAATTCATTCGCCAGGAGTTCTGGGAGAATACAAGATCTGGAAAGAAAGTTTTAGAAGGGAAAAGAGAAATAAACCCGCTTATTCGGAACCAAAAAATATTTTAGATGTTCTAGATCTGGCCGACGAATTCATCTACCCTGCCATACATCGCCTCATCCTTATCATGGCCTCCTTGCCCGTAAGTGTGGCGACTGCCGAAAGAAGTTTTTTAACTCTGAGGCGACTAAAAACCTGGCTACGATCCACGATGGTAGAGGATATGTTAACAGGGTTGGCACTCCTGCATATTCATTTTGATATTCCAGTAGACAAAGAGAAGAAAATTGAAAGATTGGCAAAGAAAAAACACCGGAAACTGCAATTTGCAATATAATTCTGTGTTATGCACTATTATGTATCATTTGTTCATTGTTCATTTAGAAGTAAAATAAAAACGTACGAGTGTATTCATTATTTCTTTTCCCTTTTAATAATCATTAGTTACTTAATTAACTACCTCTATTCAGCATATTGGATGCCCTCAATTCACACTATAATTTATTTTAACTATCTATAGACAGAAATCCAACCCACTGTTCGCCCCCCCCCCCTAACAAGACGTAGATCCGCGCCTGAAGAATGCATAACTACAAACATAATATTAAGCAAAAACATACAGGAATCAAAGTCTAATGACTTAAGTGTTTTTTGCATGATTTTTGGAAGTAAATACCATCTATGTCATTTTTGGAAGTAAATACCATCTATGTCATCATAGAGTAGAGACATTCGTGTTTTTGGTAATGATGAGTTGTCAAACGAGTTCCGGCTAGTACTCATTTCCTGTTTGAAGATGGCTGGTGCAAGACAGGGGCTCCGGCTTCGCTGGGGCCGGCGAAAGGTTTTTTATGAAAATAGAGGAAGTCCACGAACAGGGCGGAAAAATATGTAAAGTAAATTAGCCGTGTAACACAGTTTTTTGGGCACACCTGTATAAATCTAAAAAATAAGGAGATTCCTCCAGTTTTTACATCTGATAAATCCGAAAATTCGCTTGTCGACCTGTCAGCAGTGGCGGCGCTAGACCACACTTGGACGTCGGCGAAATTAGGTTCGCGAGGCCTTTTTTATTTCCCAGTCAAAAAGAAAACTTTAGATTACATGAGCCGAATTATAGTGAAACTAATGTATGAGTAAACGAGTTTTTTTGCTAATCAAATGATGTTAAAAATTACACAAATAGAAATTAAAATAGACGAACTTTTCGGCTTTTGGACTCACTGAACTTTTTCAGGATTGTGTCATAGCTAATACTAGCTCCTATTTCAGCTTCAATTGATAGAATTGATAACGCAGATAGTCTCTCTTGGATCATCGTGCTTCTTAAGTAGGTCTTAATCAATTTTAACTTTGAGAAGCTTCTCTCAGCGGAAGCTGGACTGACGGGAACTGTGAGCATGATTCTAATTGCTATGTAAACATTTGGATATATTTCTTCCAAATTATTTTCTAAAATGTATTGAATGAGTTGTTTCGCGTCGTTGACAGAGTCAAGTGAATTCTTCTGAAACTTTTGCGAGGTCCCCTCAGGTGCGAGGCCGTCGGCGGTCGCAGACGTCGCCGACGCCTAGCGCCGCCACTGCCTGTCAGCACCAATCACCGTTTCCACGTTTGGGTTTACGGTTTTTTTAGAAGACCACATTTTTTCCGCATGGATTATCTTATTTAAATGCCTTGTGCGTAGGCTCGGGCCAGAAAACATATTTTTTTGGATGCATCAATCCCATTTCGATCAAAATCAGAAATATTACTTTATAACCTAAAAGGGTGTTTTTTTTGTGAACGGGTAATCTTTTTTCATTAATTATATAGAATTCTGCACTGATTTCATTTGTTTTATTTGCGGAAAACCTACCTCTAGGCTAGATTATTAGAACAAAGTTTAAATACCTACCCCCCCCCCCCCTGAGTTTGGATTCATTTTTTTGTTTTGTAACTTTTTCTGTCGGTTTCTTTTATTTTCCTTAAATTTAGTTTTCCACGTTTTTCTTTAAAAACGGAGGTGGCGCCTTGTCTAAAGTAGTCTTTCTGTTATTTTCGTTACAAATTGCTAATCTATTTATAAAGATATCGAAATCATTCAAAAACCAATAAATTCAGCATGAATTGAACTTCAGGAATATATTTTTTTAATTATTGTATCATGCATGAAATCACTTAAACCCTTTCTGTAAAAACTCGGAAAAAAAATCAATCGTTACTTGTTAAGACTATATTTTTCATACATAGGTACATAATTTTGCTAGAGTAAAACCAGGTCATTACGGAGTATGCGAAATTATTTCCAAGCCACATTGGAGAATTTTAGCCATTGCTTTGAGCCCGCAATAACTTAATAGTACTTGTCTGATCCACAGATTCTGCCGTAGGTTCTCATCCCAACGATGGCACTCACTCGGTGGAGATTGGGAAAGAACCGGAGAAGTCCGGGGAAATGAGGATAAGTCAAAAAAGTAAGCATTGTATACTAGAATATAATCATTCGGCTACGTAACGGTTAAATTTGGTTGCACATCAGAACACCGTTGACTACGTTACACGTAACGGCCAATTTTGAAGGCTTGCTCCCGGAGCGCACGGTAAAATAATTTTTTAATTCGAACGCATCCTAAAATCATTATCAAATATCTCATTATTACCATAGATACATAGACGGCCGCTAGAATAATGTCAAACATCATATTTTTTTTCTGGAAATCATCAAAATTTTTATTAAGAATAAGAATAAGAATAATTTATTTTCAAAAACCCGATCTGGGTATAGAAATTACATATCTAGTGGTATTTCTACAAATGAAATTACATTTCAAATTACTTATAAAACAATAAAAAAGTCTATAAAAACTAATAATCGAAAAAAAACATAGAAATTCAAAATTCAATAACAAAGACATAAAAACTAGAATTATAAAAAACAACAGAAATAATGAGAAAACATGGAGAATCAGCAATTCAATAACAAAAATATATAAAAACTAGAAAAATAAAAAGCATCCAAAGAGTTCTACATAAACTACATTTAATAAGGATCAAACTATCGATCAACAATCAAGAAATAGAAAAATGTATCGACTCTCTAAAGAACAAAAAATCAACTGGTCTCGATGACATACCTGTTAGCGTAATTAAAATCCATAAATGGCACCTTGTCTAACATATCTTTACAATTTAAGCTTTTCAGAGGGAATATTTCCAGATTGTTATTTATATAATATTTTAGTATAAGAAACCTTATCAAATATAACAATATTATACTGTTTTCTACAATATTTCTTTACAATTTTTTAATATTATACAATTTTATATAGGTTTACCGGTTACCCTATTTTGATAACATTATACAATCTTTATTATAAACTCCTCTGCCAGAAATTAAGATTGAAGTTTCTTCTTTCATTTCATTGAGCATATGGAGGTTTTTTTATTTTTATTTCGATTTAATGGCTCGTTGATAACAAACTCAGCCAATTGTATCATATTTTAAATGTTGGTAGCATTCGAAATTTGAATTATTTCGAAATGTCACTTTCATTTGGAAAACGGCTTTGCCGAAGTGATCAATAGTTTAATTTTTTATTTTTTCGCTTAATTCGTCTCAATTGAAGGCATTTTGTGTTGCATAAGGATAAGCCCTATTTATGAGATATATGGATGAATAGTGATCGTTAGTCGACTGCAAAAGGACCTTTAAACTTACATTACACCGTCGAAAGTCGTGCACATCCGTAAGTATATCTCATTCAAACATAAGCATTTCCCAATACAAGCTGGGATTTCCTTTGCTACTTTTTAAGTAGCTTTTACTAATTTTATTTTAAATAAAAACATCATCCTATAAACGGATTTCTTTACAAACCTTATCAAATATAACAATATTATACTGTTTTCTACAATATTTCTTTACAATTTTTTAATATTATACAATTTTATATAGGTTTACCCTATTTTGATAACATTATACAATCTTTATTATAAACTCCTCTGCCAGAAATTAAGATTGAAGTTTCCTCTTTCATTTCATTGAACATATGGAGGTTTTTTTTATTTTTATTTCGATTTAATGGCTCGTTGATGACAAACTCAGCCAATTGTATCATATTTTAAATGTTGGTGGCATTCGAAATTTTAATTATTTCGTAATGTCACTTTCATTTAGAAAACGGCTTTGCCGAAGTGATCAATAGTTTATTTTTTTAATTTTTTGCTTAATTCGTCTCAATTGAAAGCATTTTGTGTTGCATAAGGATAAGCCCTATTTATGAGATATATGGATGAATAGTGATCGTTAGTCGACTGCAAAAGGACCTTTAAACTTACATTGCACCGTCGAAAGTCGTGCACATCCGTAAGTATATCTCATTCAAACATAAGCATTTCCCAATACAAGCTGGGATTTCCTTCGCTACTTTTTAAGTAGCTTTTACTAATTTTATTTTGAATAAAAACATATATATATATAGATATATATATATATATATATATATATATATATATATATATATATATATATATATATATATATATATATATATATATATATATATATATATATATATATATATATATATATATATATATATATATATATATATATATATATATATATATATATATATATATATATATATATATATATATATATATATATATATATATATATATATATATATATATATATATATATATATATATATATATATATATATATATATATATATATATATATATATATATATATATATATATATATTTATATGGTCGCATGGAAAACTCTTTAACGACTGTTTTACGGTTAAGGTGGTAAAGGCCTTCCCAGAGAACACGCCTGAAATTAAGCTCAAAACATGGGAACTGGGACATATTTGGGTACTTGGAGCTTGCCATGGCAAAGGCCTGAATATTCAACATTAATGATACAGACACATTCCATCCTATAGTATACACCCTTTTAATATATACATATATATCTATCTGTTTTTATACTCTCACAAACACACCCTCACAAACATACACACTCACACAAATAAACACACCCTCACTCACCCTCACACACACACACACACACACACACACACACACACACACACACAGTGTAGATACAAATTACACTATATATTAATTCTTAAACCTATATATTTTTATTCACTCTACATATTCTCATACACTCTACATATCATTATTTATTTCCACATTACCAAATTCTAAATCCAATATTTTATTTAAAAATGCATTTTCCCGCCCATTACACCCCTCTCCCAGCACCACAGAGGAATGCGGGTAGTTGCAGGTGACAGCTTCCACTGCAGTATTCTTCTTGCCGCTGAAGAAGGAGCCACGGGCTCCGAAACGTCCGGCAAAGGTACAACCTTCACTAACCTTACAATTAAATAAATATATATATATATATATATATATATATATATATATATATATATATATATATATATATATATATATATATATATATATATATATATATATATATATATATATATATATATATATATATATATATATATATATATATATATATATATATATATATATATATATATATATATATATATATATATATATATATATATATATATAATAAAATTAGTAAAAGCTACTTAAAAAGTAGCGAAGGAAATCCCAGGTTGTATTGGGAAATGCTTATGTTTGAATGAGATATACTTACGGATGTGCACGACTTTCGACAGGTGCAATGTAAGTTTAAAGGTCCTTTTGCAGTCGACTAACGATCACTATTCATCCATATATCTCATAAATAGGATGAATAGTGATCTATATTATACTGTTTCTACAATGTTTCTTTACAATTTTTTAATATTATACAATTTTATATAGGTTTACCCTATTTTGATAACATTATACAATCTTTTTTATAAACTTCTCTGCCAGAAATAAAGATTTAAGTTTCTTCTTTCATTTCATTGAGCATATGGAGTTTTTTTATTTATTTTTAATTCGATTTAATGGCTCGTTGATAACAAACTCAGCCAATAGTATCATATTTTAAATGTTAGTAGCATTCGAAATTTGAATTATTTCGTAATGTCACTTTCATTTATAAAACGGCCTTGCCGAAATGATCAATAGTTTAATTTTTAATTTTTTCGCTTAATTCGTTTCATTTGAAGGCATTTTGTGTTGCATAAGGATAAGCCCTATTTATGAGATATATGGATGAATAGTGATCGTTAGTCGACTGCAAAAGGACCTTTAAACTTACATTGCACCTGTCGAAAGTCGTGCACATCCGTAAGTATATCTCATTCAAACATAAGCATTTCCCAATACAACCTGGGATTTCCTTCGCTACTTTTTAACCCCTCAAATGAATGGCGATTAGCTCGGGTTGCCTACGGCAAAATGTATATAAATTTATATTTACATTTACATTTACATTTACATAGAGCGGGGTTTACTATAGAGCTATAGCATTACTATAGAGCGGATTACTATAAAGCGGCGCACATTTACATTTATATTTATATTTATATAAATTTATATACATTTTGTATACATTTTGCCAAGGCATCCCTTAAGGGACGCCTCACATTTGAGGGGTTAAGTAGCTTTTACTAATTTTATTTTAAATAAAAACATGATCCTATAAACGGATTTCTTTACAAACCTTATGAAATATAACAATATTATACTGTTTCTACAATGTTTCTTTACAATTTTTTAATATTATACAATTTTATATAGGTTTACCCTATTTTGATAACATTATACAATCTTTTTTATAAACTTCTCTGCCAGAAATAAAGATTTAAGTTTCTTCTTTCATTTCATTGAGCATATGGAGTTTTTTTATTTATTTTTAATTCGATTTAATGGCTCGTTGATAACAAACTCAGCCAATAGTATCATATTTTAAATGTTAGTAGCATTCGAAATTTGAATTATTTCGTAATGTCACTTTCATTTATAAAACGGCCTTGCCGAAATGATCAATAGTTTAATTTTTAATTTTTTCGCTTAATTCGTTTCATTTGAAGGCATTTTGTGTTGCATAAGGATAAGCCCTATTTATGAGATATATGGATGAATAGTGATCGTTAGTCGACTGCAAAAGGACCTTTAAACTTACATTGCACCTGTCGAAAGTCGTGCACATCGGTAAGTATATCTCATTCAAACATAAGCATTTCCCAATACAACCTGGGATTTCCTTCGCTACTTTTTAAGTAGCTTTTACTAATTTTATTTTAAATAAAAACATGATCCTATAAACGGATTTCTTTACAAACCTTATGAAATATAACAATATTATACTGTTTCTACAATGTTTCTTTACAATTTTTTAATATTATACAATTTTATATAGGTTTACCCTATTTTGATAACATTATACAACCTTTTTTATAAACTTCTCTGCCAGAAATAAAGATTTAAGTTTCTTCTTTCATTTCATTGAGCATATGGAGTTTTTTTATTTATTTTTAATTCGATTTAATGGCTCGTTGATAACAAACTCAGCCAATAGTATCATATTTTAAATGTTAGTAGCATTCGAAATTTGAATTATTTCGTAATGTCACTTTCATTTATAAAACGGCCTTGCCGAAATGATCAATAGTTTAATTTTTAATTTTTTCGCTTAATTCGTTTCATTTGAAGGCATTTTGTGTTGCATAAGGATAAGCCCTATTTATGAGATATATGGATGAATAGTGATCGTTAGTCGACTGCAAAAGGACCTTTAAACTTACATTGCACCTGTCGAAAGTCGTGCACATCCGTAAGTATATCTCATTCAAACATAAGCATTTCCCAATACAACCTGGGATTTCCTTCGCTACTTTTTAAGTAGCTTTTACTAATTTTATTTTAAATAAAAACATGATCCTATAAACGGATTTCTTTACAAACCTTATGAAATATATATATATATATATATATATATATATATATATATATATATATATATATATATATATATATATATATATATATATATATATATATATATATATATATATATATATATATATATATATATATATTATGTTTGCTGTAGTAGTTCCATAGTTATAATACTTTTTGTTGAGAGCGGCGATATTGCAAGAAATTTCAATAAATTGCCGCGAAATTATTGATGAAAAAATTATTGATGAAAAAATTCATGAAATTATGCCGCTACTCGAAGGGCATATGCTACGTATGCCGCTAATATGACCACCACTTGTTATATGTATGTCAATTTGACACACAGGTCGTAGAATAATAATGAGTTTGTCTAATATTGTACACAGCATGGATTATCTAGAGTTGAGATATGTTAACCCGTTGTGGCGGTTTTTATTCAGCAATGAATAATAAATAGCATTCAACACAATAAATATTTGCATCGTCTTCGGACTCGGATAACTTGCTCCGTAACATTTTATTTTTATGTTCCGGGAATGTGTATAATATAATATAGGAAATACAGGTTTCATACAGAACTTGTAATGTAGCTTTTTATTTTGATTTAATGGCTGGCTGATAACGCATCCTTGTGTCATCTTTTAAATAGTAGTTATATTAGTTTTTTTTTACTTTTTTAAAAAAAAGAGGAGGTAATCAATTCGGTTGTAATTTTTTCATGTTTGTTACCTCAGAACTTCGTCATTCATAACCCGATTTTGATTTTTTTTATTTGAAAGAATATATTTCCATATTGGTCCTATATTAATCAAACCCCTGTTCTAATGATGTGATCGATGAGGAATTGAAAGACTTCTCAAATGTTATCATATGAAGTTGAAAATGTACATATTAGTTCAGGTCCGATGACAATGCATTTTATATGGTAAGCATGACCTGATTCTACAACTAGAGTTGTCAACTACAACGGGCGAGCCCGTCACCTCAGGAAGTTTTAACGATTAGTCGTTCTATCTCCCTGGAGTGAGCGCAGAAGACTTGGGACAGGACAGACAGTCCACCGTTAACCTCCGCCACAAACCCGTTAGAGGCCAACGCCTTAACCGCGAGATAGCCAGGATTGTTACCCGGCGGGCTTACACTCACGTCCTTACTTCCAATTGCGACTAGATTACTCCAGTCTCTCGATTGGTTACGAGTTCGAGGTCGCTTGCGCGGTCCTCTCCCTTACGAAGCGGTGAAACGATGTATACCGAATCTATCGCGGACCACGGAATCCTTTGCCCGGCTGTTCACCCAGGATCGGGTAGCTGATGGTCGTTTCAAGAGCAGTCGCCATAAGGTCCGCAGCCACCCCCGCTCTATAGGTTTGTGTATATTTTCTTTTTAAAATTGAACAAATAGATGATTATAAAGTAAATAATTATAAAAGCCACTTACATCGTGACGAAGGATTCCCTTGATCGGATTCGGGAATGCTTTAGGTGTAAACGAGAATGATGAATGTCTCCCACTTGCGGAAAGAGAAGTTGGTTTAAGTTGGGCCCATTTTACAACTATTAGGTAGCGCTCACCCTTCATCCAATTATCTCCAAAATTAAGCAACAATCCTTCTTTATACGTAAACTCACTCAATTTCCTATTATTTCAAGAGAAAGGAAGGGACATTCATCATTTTCGTTTACATCTAAAGAATCCTTCGTTACGATGTAAGTGGCTTTTACGATTGAGCTGAAATTTGGTATGCAAGCATCATTTGGTCATGGCAAGAGTTGAAAAGTAGAAAGAAATATCCATTTTGAGCCCCCCTGAGATCATTAACTCCTGGAATGCTTATATTACCGATCGGTGGCTTTTCTTTTGCGACTACTCGCGGGCGGCCGATTTTCGTATTTAATGCAATTTCAAATTTTTTAAATAATTTATTCATTTTCAATTTACATTTTTTTTAAATTTTACATAATCAAGACCTATGTACCTAGGCGGCCGCCTGATCTAAAGGTAGACAATTTATTTTCGTCGTTAATATTTTAGAATTTCTTTTAATCTCATCGTACTTAATAAAACTACCCTAATAGCCTAATAATAAAATTCAAAACAAAATGTCATAAAAATATAAACTATCAGTAATAAGCAAATAACTTATAACATATTTAAAAAAACCTCAAAAATTGTCAAAATATCCTTACAAATGTAAAATAATATTTAATGAATTGCCAAAAATATCCACACTTAATCAATAATTACAAGGAATAAAAAATAAATAATAATAATAATATAAATACACACAGGAATAATATTATCATACATATACATTGTTCTATCACTAAAAGCTTCGAATTCGGGAAGGTGAAGGTTCGGTTAGCGTGGGGGAGGGGGAGGGGGGGGCGGTTACGGGGGTCCTTGTCTACTTGCGGAATGTGCTGGGGAGACACAACCTGGTTTTTATTATTTCTGTAGTTATTAATTTATTAATTTAACAAGGAAAACATACAGCGCTACAAAAATAATATTTTTAAAATAATATTAATAAATACAATATTTCTGGCCGATGCTTTCAACAATAGTTTCAATTAATTAAGTCTCCAATAAGCACATTGCATACTGTGCGGTTGGGAGAGGAAAAGGAAACGAAAAGGATGGAATGGGTGTCAATAGATGTTCAATACAAAAAAAGGTCTTTCCTATAAAGGAATTATTTCTAAAGATTTTACAAAAAACATATTTTTAATGCGCATCGTTACTATTTCAGAATGCTTGGAGTACCATTCAGATATTAAAGAGACCGTCGGATACGATGGCTACGAAGATGACCCTGCTACTCGTGCTGACAGAAAAGCCACTTGTTTTGTCTCCAGCAATCCATCTGTTGCCTTTATCATCATAGGCGGAAGAAACGCCGTAAAAGGCGAATTCCCATTTATGGTAATACCGTCATTTTGTATATGTGTGTATGTGTATATGTATATGTGTATATGTGTATATGTATATGTCTATATATCTATATACATATATATATATATATATATATATATATATATATATATATATATATATATATATATATATATATATATATATATATATATATATATATATATATATATATATATATATATATATATATATATATATATATATATATATATATATATATATATATATATATATATATATATATATATATATATATATATATATATATATATATATATATATATATATATATATATATATATATATATATTTTCAAATTGAAATTATGTTTATTACTAAATAAATGAAATGATAAAATAAATGAAAGGGCACTTATCTGGTCTGTGGCGACCGGGAGCGACTCCAGGCCTTTTTCTTTTTCTCTTCTTTCAGTATTTGCGGTTTCCTACTGTGGTATTGGAACCTTTCTACTTTATCCTACAGCGGCAACACAACAATTCGAAAGATGAGATCAATGATGGAAAATAATAGGCGATTAGATATCTTAAAAACTAACGATTATTAAAAATGTGTATCAATATTTCGGCCAAGCCGTCGTCAAGATAAATGACATTTCTGAAATCGAACAATTCGTTGAAAATTTAAATTCAAGGAATCGAACAAAAAGAAATAGATAATAATATTTTACACGATTAAGTTAAAGTATATCATAACCAACCGTGTAAAACGTTATTTTTAAATGAATGATAATTAAAAATAACCTATATATATATATATATATATATATGTATATATATATATATATATATATATATATATATATATATATATATATATATATATATATATATATATATATATATATATATATATATATATATATATATATATATATATATATATATATATATATATATATATATATATATATATATAAGAAGAAATTATATGACTGAGAATATATCGACACTAGTCGTATTCATCTCTATGACATTTCTCTAGTCAAATAGAGATATAGTCAAATGTCATAGAGATGAATACGACTAGTGTCGAAATATTCTCAGTCATATAATTTCTTCTAAAATATATATATATATATATATATATATATATATATATATATATATATATATATATATATATATATATATATATATATATATATATATATATATATATATATATATATATATATATATATATATATATATATATATATATATATATATATATATATGTGTCGCGAGGGTTTCTGCCGTAGAATGAAACTCGCGATCGATATTCAAATTGCAGTATGTTGTTTAATTCCAAAGTCGTGTACAAAGTGAATTGAATTACGCTTAAATCCTATCGCCTATATATACTAGTCGCCGGGCGGCGATCGCCCCATCTCCCTCTTGTCTCCGCTGTCTCCTTCACTCGGGCCGACCGCCCGATATACACACCGGCGGGGGGCACCGTACTTCAGTCGTCCGCCGTTGGCCCCCGCTAGCTGACGTCCCGTGGGCGGCGCTTGAGCTGCAATTGTGTCGTGTTTCGCACATTAGATTTTCGCACGTTTACCGCTTTTGGACGCCACCGGCGATCCCTCCCCCGACCTACTTTGCATTAAGTAGCCACCGGAAGTAAGGCTCCCGTCCGGAAAGTCGCTGGAAGCGGTCGTGTGAGCGCGCTAGTTTTTCGTGTTTTGAGTTCGTACTGCGTCGCGGCGCCCTCAGTTGAAACCTTCCCCTTCACCACCAGTCTCCGGACTGCCGTGGCACAAGATGAAAAGCTCTCTGCTGAGAAGTCGCTGCGATGTGGTTTTCGTTGTTTGTGGTGACGTTTTGCGTGCGAAACACGGCGGTTAGATTCGCGACGGTTTGTACTTTCTCTCTCATTTATCTCGATGTTTGCCTTTAGCTTCTCGTTGACGGCTTGATTGTGATGATTAAAATAAACGCCTCGTTGGAGGCACTTAAGACGTGTGTTGATTATTGGGCGTTCGGGGTAGGTAATCCCAGTGATGGCATTGCACATCGCCATCTCCTTAATTCCGGTGTCGCCATTGCACCTCGGTGACACCACCTTCCTGCCGCTTTCGGGTGGAGTCTTCTTCCGGTCCTTTCCTTTTATGACATTTTGAGTAGGTGGGTTTTGTGTGTATTGTTGCTCCGCGACATGACTTTCCCCGTTTTGAAGACGAAACGTCAACGTATTTACTTGCCGTGTGTGCCGTATAACTCTGCCGTACCTCGATACAGTTGTGTAATTGTCATTTTGTTGCGTTGTTGGCTGAGAGGTTTCGTCTTCCCTAGACATGTAGCACGGCTTCAGCCTATCCAGAGAGACAGTGACTATTCTCCTGTTCTGTTCTATGTCGAACGTTTTTTCTCGTTTCTTCACCACTCTAAAGGGTCCTTTGTATGGCGCTTGTAGTGGCCGCCGTACAGTGTCGTCTCTTATGAAGACGTGGGTTGCTTCCTTCAAATCCGGGTGCACGAATATCCTCGCTGTGTTTTCCCGCTCCCTCTTCGGTCTTTGCTGCTCGAATGTTTCCCTTAATTGCTGGAGGACTTCTGGTACTGTCGTTTTTTTCCCATTTTCAAAAAATTCGCCTGGCAATCTTATGTTTGTTCCGTACAACATTTCTGCTGGACTGGCGTTGATATCCTCCTTTAAGGCTGCTCTTAGGCCCATCATGACGGTTGAAATGTCGTTTGCCCATTCTTTGGTGTTCATTCTTGCCATTAATGCCGCTTTTAAAGACCGATGCCACCTTTCCACTAGTCCGTTTGCCTGTGGGTGAAATGGTGTGGTGTGAATCTTTTTTGCACCCAGTAGTTGTGCTAGTTTCGTAAAGAGCTCCGATTCGAACTGTCTTCCTTGATCGGTCGTGATTCTTGCAGGAACGCCGAATCTCGCTATCCATCCCTCGAAAAAATTTTTTGCGATTGTCTCGGCTTGTATGTCTCGTATAGGTATCGCTTCCGGCCATTTTGTACCTCTATCCAACATCGTTAATAGGT